>JAUTBZ010042666.1:0-18742 GCA_032361785.1 Lepetodrilus galriftensis
TTCCCTGCACCTCCACTAACATGGTAGTCATAACCTGCAATGCTGCTGCCGGCATACAGTGCCCATTGCTCAATAGGGGCACCACCACTACTCCAGTTAAAGGTCTGAGCACCAGAAGATAATACTGAGCCAGGAGTTGGTGAAATTATTGTGGGTGTATTAGTGGTTTTTGTATATTTCCATAGCTCTGAACTGTGAATAGGATCGCTGGCTATAAAGTAAAGAGAGTTGTTGAAGTTAGTTAGTAAGGTAGGTTGCAAAGGGTAGACACCCGTTTTACCTTTTAATGGTACTTTTGTTGTTCCTTTTTCTGTGCCATCAGTACTCCAGATAGATGAACTAAAAAGTTTGCGCTCTATAAAATACAATGCTCCATTAACATTTACGAAGGGGCTTGTTCTAGCTTTTTTGATGAATATTGTTCCAGTACGAGTGCCATCACTTTTCCAGAGTGCTCGCCCATGTACACCATCATCACAACTGAAAAATAAATTGTTATTAAAGCTAGTTAAAAATAGAGGATTACAGCCATTAATATCAGGGTTTATGTCCTTTACCATTAGAGTGCCGCTTTCTGTGCCATCACTTTTCCATAACTCCAATCCGTTGATACTGTCATAAGCAGCGAAATAAAGTGTTCCATTTACTTGGGCGAAAGAAGAATGATAAAAAATAGAGTGACCAATACCTGTATTTATGTCTTTTACTAGTGTGGTTCCACTTTCCGTACCATCACTTTTCCATAGCTCAAACCCATGTGTGCCATCATTAGCACGGAAATATAATGTATCTTGTATATTGTATAATTTAGAAGGGAGCGAGCCTCTTTCACCTGGTTGAATATCTTTCACTATTCGAGTGCCGCTTTGGGTGCCATCACTTCTCCAGAGCTCTTTTCCGTTTATACCATCATCTGCCGTAAAGAATAGAATGTTTCTCATACTTGTAAAACTGTTGAGATAAGGGCTGTGATTGCCTACACGAATGTCTTTTACCAGAATGGTGCCACTTTCTGTACCATCACTTTTCCATAGCTCATCACCATGTACGCCATCATTAGCAGTAAAGAACAAAGTGCCATTAACATTGATGAGTCTAGCAATATTGATAGTTTGGTTAAGAGAGCCTGAGTAAATATTTTTTACTAGTAATGTTCCTGCCTGAGTGCCATCACTTTTCCAAAGCTCATTTTCCATAGAGTTATTTATTTCGGTAAAAAAGAGAGTGCCATTAACATCGGCTATATTGCGATTAAAGTGCTGGTGATTTTCTGCTGTGCTAGGTTTGATGATTATTGTGCCGCTCTCAGTGCCGTTACTCTTCCAAAGGCCTGAGCCAGACCCGTTATCAGCAAAAAAGAATAATGAACTATTGCTGGTGATTAATGGGTAAGGAGAGGATGACTGGTTGGCATAGAGTACCGTGTGAAAAGCTACTGTGCCATTTGCACTGCCATCACTACGCCATAGTTGTACACCGTGTATTGCGTCATAGGCAGAGAAAAATAAGATGCCATTCAAGTTTAATAATAAAGAGGGTTGCAAGATATTTGAACCGTTACTGTCAATAACTTTTGTTGTTCCTGCTTCAGTGCCATCAGTTTTCCATAGCTCATTTGATGAGCCATCATCGGCATTAAAATACAATGTGTTATTAACGCTTGTTAGATGATATCCAGAAGATGAATCTGACCCTGTATGTATATCTTTTACCATTATGGTGCCAGCTGTTGTGCCATCACTTTTCCACAGTTCTTTTCCATGTGCACCATCATCTGCAAAGAAAAACAATGTACCATTAAAGTTATGTAGAAAATATGAGCCTGATCCTTCATTGCCAGGGTTAATATCCTTTACTAAAATAGTTCCAGAGTTAGTACCATCGCTTTTCCAAAGCTCTGTCCCATGCACGTGATCATCGATAATGAAGAAAAAAGTATTATTAATATTAGCCTTCCAGATAATGTAAGAACTATCAGCACTCCCTGGAGTAATATCTTTCACTAGAGCGGTACCACCCGTTGTGCCATCGCTTTTCCAAAGCTCCCATCCATGTACGCCATCATTAGCGGTAAACAAAATAATATCGTTACTTTGAGTTATGGAAGAGTTAACGGAGCTTGACGCAGTGCCGTTGATATTCTTTACCATTATTGTTCCCGCTTCAGTGCCATCACTTTTCCAGATTTCAGTACCATTTGTACCATCATCAGCTGTAAAAAATAGTACGCCATTAACATGGGTAAACCCAGTGGGGGAAATATTTGAAGAGTCTTTGCCAGGATTGATATCTTTTACTATGACTGTTCCTGCTTCGGTGCCATCGCTTTTCCATAGCTCAGATCCGCTTAAATTGTCATAACCTGTAAAGAATAAAGTACCGTTAATATCTATTAAGTTAGTGGTTCCAAAAAAGTTGGTAATAATATCTTTTACCATTACGGTTCCATATTCAGTACCATCGCTTTTCCATAGCTTGTAATAGTCACTTGAATTGCCTGATGTGAAAAAAAGTGTCCCTCCCGAATTAGTTAGGTTATTGAGCTTATCGTTTGTTACAAAGACCCGCTCAGTTCCTTGGGTAGTCATATCTGTGCGCCACAGTTCAGAGTGTCCAAGCTTGTCTAAACTACAATAATAAACAAATCCTCCTACAGAAACAGGAGATACATTAAGGCAAAGCCCCGTGCTATTTGGGGCTTTATTAATATCTTTAACTAAAGTGGCGACTCCATCAGCTGATGCCGTATGAAAAATAAGTAAATTTGATATTAATGCTAAGACAGCTAGAAGCCTTAAGCTAGGCTTAAGTGAATGAAAGAAGAATGAAAGTATTGATATTGAATGAGTTTTCATAATTAGCCCTGTATCTACATGAATCTAGAGTTACGTTTATTATCTGCTGATATTGCTCAGCACTGTGTGTTCTTTTAAATCTAAAGACCTTAGATTTAAAAGAACCCTGAATATAATCTGAGGTTAAGTCATCGCTTTTGGATCTACTAAAGTCATTGAAATTATTCAGAAGTGGTATTAAATTGTACGCTATTATAGGTATATTTTATACAGGTATAATTAACAAGAATAATTCCAATGGCGATATGACTGTTGAGGAATAGGTGGTTTTTGGTTAAAAATCAGCAGGTTTTATATGTCTTATTCTAAGCAATAGACTTCTGAATCAATGGTACTAAAGACTCAGGCAGTTCTAACTTCCCAGAAAGTGCAAACTCATGTGCTTGTGAAGACATCTTATTCCACGTTCTCTTAACAATATCAATCCACTTGTCTTCATCGTATTCAGTCGAAAACTTCTTATAAAAATCAAGCATATAAAACTGAATAAATACCAGTGCTGCAACATCTTCAATAATCTGTGTATCAGGATTAGTTTTCAGTTGCTTTTTACCAATGGCTTGCGCAACACGCCCAATAAAGTCAGTATCATAGCCCGCTTGCTGCAACAACTTCCCAGCCGTTTCCGCATGAAATTTATAAAGATTCGTACGCCAAAGATGATACCCTTTACGGTTCATTGGATAATCACTACGCGGTGATTTCCAGCGCTGGATATGTTGCGCTCTTACTGCCAGCTTTGCCACATCATCAGCATCAGGCAAATAAGCATCAATCATATCGTTCATGCGTTGCCCATATAGCAACTCCTTTTGTACTTCTTTACCGTCAACCGACTCCATATTTGGATCTTCGCTATTTGCGGTATCAATTAATTCAACTGCTTTATCAAACATTTGTTGTGATTGGGTCATTAAAAATCTCCATATTATTTGTGTGATAGCGCATAAATTGTAGTGCTCTAAGGGAAAATTCATCATAACAGTGTAAAATTGCTTTACATAAAAACACCTTTTTTAAACACGTTTTCCTATTCAGCCTTCACTCAACCAATAAACAGAAGAAACCTGATTCTCGTCATGTAAATGATAATTATTATTGATTAGAATCCAGTGCTTCATTATAATCTGCTTAATGTTTAATAAAAGAGTGCAGAATATGACGCTTAATACTCTCCAGAAAGGACAGGCTGCAACTATCACAGCCATACATGCCGATAAAGCCCTGAAAAATCGTTTCAATTCATTTGGTGTGATCAAAGGCGCAACGGTTCATGTAAAGCAATATTCCCTCGCAAAGCAAACGATGGAAATTCTTGTTAATAAAACCCGTATCGCCCTTCGTTTTACCGAAGCTGAAGGCGTGGAGATCGCTGAATGACAGTGATTAAGGTCGCGCTAATAGGGCAACCAAATGTAGGTAAAAGCTTCCTCATCAATGCGGTAGGAAGCGTCAAGTTAAAAGTAGGAAACTTTAGCGGTGTTACCGTTGAAAAAAAGACAGTCAAATTTAGCCGTGAAGGTTATGACTTTGAAGTAACTGATTTACCAGGCTGTTATTCATTAACAGACTATACAATTGAAGAGCGGGTGACCAAAGAATTTCTGGAAGATGGCGATTATGACTTAATTCTGAATGTCGTTGATTCTACCAATATTGAACGCAATTTATACCTTACGATGGAGCTTTTGGCGCTTAACAAAAAGCTTGTGGTAGCGCTTAATATGCAGGATGAAGCGATTCGAGAAGGCGTCAATATTGATGAAGAGCAGCTAGGCAAAATACTCGGCGCACCTTGCGTAAAAACATCCGCATTAGAAAAAACGGGCATTGATGAGCTGATCGAAACCATTATTGGCACGTTTGTTTGCACATCGCGGAAATTCCACCTGCAATTTAGTGATGCGTATGAAGAAGAAATCCACCATATCACCTCTTTCTTGCAACAGAAAAACTATCAAAGTCCTGCTGATCAAGAAAGAAGCTTAAAAGTCCTTGCCATCAACCTGTTAAAAGAAGATCGCAAAACCTACCATTTCATCCATGATGATCCCATCTGGACAGAGCTACAACCACTGCTGAATAAGTCTTATCAGCACCTCTATCTACACTATAAAACCAAAGATCTTGATGAGATCTTCACTGAAGAAAAGAATGCCCTCACTAAAGGAGCCGTTAAAGAAACAGTCATCTTTGATGTCATTGAAAAAACCAGCCTGACTGACAAAATTGATATGGTGCTAACGAATAAAATTGTTGGTTTACCCATTTTCCTCTTTCTAATGTGGGGGCTGTTTCAGGTAACTTTTACATGGGGCAGTATTCCTATGGATTGGATTGACGCTTTCTTTGGCATGCTTATTGATGGTACCAAATCCTTTCTGGGTGATACTCAGCTTGCAGCCGTCATTGCCGATGGTGCTATTGCTGGCGTAGGCGCAGTGGTGTTGTTCCTGCCTAATATTATTATTCTATTTACGGGTATTGCACTGCTCGAAGCAACAGGCTATATGGCACGAGTTGCTTTTTTACTCGATGGTTTCTTCCACAAATTTGGCTTGCACGGAAAATCCTTTATCCCATTAGTAAGTGGCTTTGGCTGTTCTGTACCCGCATACATGGCAGCTCGAACACTTAAAAATGATCGTGACCGCTTGTTAACGTTATACATTATTGGCTTTATGAGCTGCGGCGCAAGGCTCCCCATCTATGTATTATTTATAGGTGCTTTTTTTGCCAAAGAATATGCAGGAAATATTTTATTCGCTATTTATATCGTCGGCGCTCTTATCGGTATTATGGCTGCAAAACTGCTGAAAATGACGGTATTCAAAGGTGAAGATGAACCCTTTGTTATGGAAATGCCAAAGTATCGTATGCCTTCTCTGAAGCTCCTTTTTCATACGGTTTCAGAAAAAGCCATGATGTATCTGAAAAAAGCAGGAACCTATATTCTTGCTGCTTCAGTCTTGATCTGGTTTGCCAGTAATTATCCCAAGTACCCTGAAATTGAAGCCCAGTATCAGGCAAAAATAGAGCAAGCAAGTGATGAGCAGCAAGTAGCATCCCTTACTAACGAGCTTCTTCTTTACAACCTTGAAAATAGTTATCTTGGAAAAGTAGGTCACTTCACCGAGCCATTCTTTGCGCCACTCGGCTATGATTGGCGTATGGCAGTTGCACTGGAAACAGGGTTGGCAGCAAAAGAAGTTGTGGTAGCAACGCTCGGTGTTCTATATGGCTTGGGTAATGAGCAGGATGAAACCAGCTCAGGGCTGGCGGCACGAATTAAAGCGCATATTTCGTTCCCCGCAGCCGTATCATTTATTGTCTTTGTTATGGTTTATTTTCCCTGTCTGGCTGCTTCTATGGTCTTTAAGCGAGAGGCAGGAAGCTGGAAACACTGGGGTGCTTTATTAATCTTTACAACGGCATCAGCATGGCTGCTTTCATTCTTTGCCTATCATCTGACGCTCATGCTGGTGTGAATCCCCATGAAAGTATTATTTCTAGAATTCCTCTATAACTTCTGGGCGTTACTAAACTCCATAGCCCCGTATATTCTGTTAGGTGTTGTGATCGCGGGCGCTTTCAAGCTATTGCTGCCAGATTCCTTTATAAAAAAACACTTGGGACAGTCTCACTTTATTTCCAATATCAAAGCAACCCTGTTAGGTATTCCACTGCCTTTATGCTCATGCAGCGTGATTCCCTTTATTAGTACGCTAAGAAAAGGCGGTGCAACAAAAAGCGCAACACTGACCTTTCTTATTGCTACCCCTATTACTGGGGCTGATTCAATCTTTGCAACCTATGGTGTTTTTGGCTGGGTATTTACGCTGTATCGAATTATTTCCTCTATTGTTATTGCCCTGATAGCAGGCCTTTTGGCACTTTTTATCAATACGGAAAAAGAAGTAATAGATGAGCAAAAGCCGCAAAAAAAATCATCTCCAATTGGTAAGCCACTTAATATAAAAGTAGTAAAAGCAGAAGATAAACAAAATATCTTCATGCAAATAATAGCCACCGCATTCGATGATATTTTTAAAGGCATCGCACGCTCACTGATGATTGGCGTTGTGTTGGGCGCATTGATCGTTACCTTTATTCCAGACAATATTGCCAGCTTTATTTCATCCAGTGCCATGGCTAATTATCTGCTAATTTTACTCGTATCCATGCCACTGTATATTTGCGCTACGGCTTCTATTCCGCTGGGGCTTTCATTTATGGCAGCTGGTTTTTCACCTGGTGCAGCCTTTATTTTGCTAACGGCTGGGCCTGCAACGAATACGGTGACCATGAGTGTTGTATTGAAAGAACTCGGCAAATCTACGCTGATGATTTACCTCGCTTCGGTATTTCTTGGGAGCTTGCTCTTTGGCGTGATGTTTGATTATGCGTTTGCAGACAGCATGGCAAATATAAGCCTAATGAATATTCGTGAAGAAGATCCAGGCTTCATTGCACAAGTATCATCGGTGATACTGCTGTATCTATCGCTAAAATATATCTTGAATAAAAATGCCAGAATGGTTGGCGGAGGAGGGTGTGGAAGTGGAGGTTGTGCGACGTAGGTAAATATCATTGAACAGGTTGGTGCTGAGGCACGAGGCGTTGAGCTTAGTAAGCTCAGCACCAACCTATGATTCTAGCTTGTCATGCAAGGCTGTTTAAGTCTTACAAGGCTATCTTCATCATTGGGAATGATTGAAGGCTTTTGCGCTTGAGTCCACGCATCAAAACCGCCTAACACATTCTTCACATCGCTGAAGCCCATCTTTTGTAACAAGTCAGTCGCCATAGCTGCACGTCCACCTGTGCGGCAAAGTACAAGCCACTTATCATCACGACCATCACGTAGTTGAGGTGTAGCATCTGGAAATTGACGGTCAGCCGCAACCTCAAGCAAACCACGTGGTACATGAATGGTATTCTCAATTGAACCTGATAAGAACTCTGCTGGCTCTCTTACATCAAGCACTTTATAACCATCTTTTAAAAGAGTCTCAGCTGTATCAACATCAACTTCGTTAATACGGCTTTTTGCGTCTTTAATAAAATCCATTAACCCTAATTCTGACATATTTATTTATACCTAGTTATTAATAAAACAAATATAAGTATATTCTAATATAGATGGTGAGAGAATACCCCAAAGTGAATAGATATTGAGACTCATTCGTAATGTGATGCCGTTTGAATGACCACTATAGATTCAGGATATTGCCACTGAAATATCCTGAATCTATACAAGGTAAGCAGGTTAACTCTGTCTCTTCTTACGAATAACTAAAGCGGAAAGAATGAGCAGGCCCAATAAGAAAGTCATATCAAATGAACCGCCACCACCACCAGAAGAATAACCTTGTCGGTGTTTAATGGTCACGCTTTTACCTTCTTTCGCGCGCGCTCTGAATTGGGTAAGTTCGGCATCAAGGTTTTTGATCATATCGTCAAAAGCCATATTAAACCCCGCTTGTGATTTTTCTTTTAACACACTGTTCACGCTAATAGCAGTTGAGCTTTTCTTTATACTGCTAATGCCTGGCGCACGCATGAGCAGTTTTCGACTTTTAATATCAAACACGGCTGTATCCACGAAAGTTTGAATACTATTATTATTGCCAGGAACAACGTACATGCCCACAATCGTCCAATATAAAAGTGATGCATTATTTTGTAACGATTGCGTCACCTGATCATAAGATACCAGACCCATTACATCCACATCATGCAGCCTTGCCAAGCGATCAAGAGACTCAAAGCCTTTGCCACCGCGTAGATAAATACTAGGAATGATGGTGATGCTATCAATAAAGCGATGCTTGCCAAAAGAGGCTTTTACCTTGTTTAACAGTTTTAATTTTTCATCTTCTGTAATTCTGTCGCCGCGCCAGTTCTTTGAAGGCAAAAAAGCTAAACCCACTTTTACGGGCAGCTGTAAAACAGGCATTTCTTGTTTTTGTTTGACCTTCTTTGCACTCTTATTTGGATAGAGGAAATCAACCAGACTACTAGAAATCTCATGTTTGCCAGACGTTTTGCTAAACAGTGTGCAACCGCCAAGGCTAAGCAGAAATATGATAAATACGAGGAGAGACTTTTTCATTAGATTGTGTCCTTTTGAATTATTTTTTGGTAAGCCTAGAAAGATTTCATACTACCCTTTTTAATAATATTGATCACCTGCTGTTGTTGAGTAATCTATGCAGCCTGTTTTTTATCTCATTAATATTAGGCTTAAACTCATCATTTTTATCCATAGAAAACTCAGCATATTCAAGCTGTTTTATAACCTTATTAACTGATTTTTTAGAATCTTCTGTGTCCTTTAAACATAGTGAAAAATCTTGCAGCGTCATATTACTTCCCCAGCCTTTAGCTGCGGCATATTGCATCAGTGCATGACGTATTTTTGGGTAAGAACTAGCCTGTTCCAATGCGATGAGAGCCTGTTTTTTCTGTGATCTTTTTTGTAAGTAATGCTTGATATGGGGGAAGCTAATGATACTAAGCAATATCAGTAGAATAAGAAAAACAAAGGCTAATAGCCCTATTATCCATGGATGTAAAACAATAACCCAAGGCGGTTTCTGGCGGGCTATCTTCAAGGTTGATGTCTCAGGATCAAAGTATTGAATGGTTACCTCAGGCAAGTTAAGCCTGCCAAATAATAAGGCTTTGATGGGAATGGTATATTGCTGTTTATGCTTTATTCCTGACGTATTCTTAATTAAGGATCGTCGTTTTTTAGTGGGCAAAAACTGAATAGAATCATCGTCTTTAAGCTGGTTTGTAATAATAGGTAGAGTAGCGGGTGCTACATGCTCAGCATTCACACTGATCTGCCACTCGCTAAGCTTGTGACTGGTTATCACCATTCCATCTTGCCATTGTGCTGATAATGAAATTTTTCCAACAGGCATAGTGGGCGGTACATAGATGGGCAGTGTGTTTACGTTGAGAGTCACCTTGGGAATATCAAGTGTGACGGGTCGCCCACGGCTGGGACGATAGCGAATACGAGGCAGCTTTAAATCATGCTTTTGATCCGTAAATGAGAATATTGCCCACTTTAGTTTTAGCTTGGTTTTACCTGTATTCGCTTCTTCAATTATTTCTAAAGGGTAGGGAGTAATGCTCAGCCCTGTTTGCTGATAATCTCTGCTCTCCAAGCGAGATAAAGCATCATCAGTGATGACCTCAAGCGTTAGCATAACCTGCTCACGTTGCCACACTGTATCTTTAGATAAATTCATATTTACTGAAAAGTTATCAGTGGCATACAAAGGCATTGTAAGCATATTTATAATAATAAAAATGAGCGAGAAAAGTCTTACCACGGTTGCACCTCTGGTATTTCTTTGGGTGCATCGAGTTTGCCAGCAAAGCCTTCTTCGGTTTCAAACAAGCGCTTCCAGAGGGCATTATTAGACTGCTCATTTTGCTCCTCCATATTGAGCAAATATATCCTTGCACTGTCTATATCTTGTTGTTGCTGTTTTACCTGTTGGCTCTTCTCTTGCTCGCTCTGTAATAGCTGAATATGAGCAATGCCTTTATCCAGCAGTGCTCTTAAATCTGTTTCGGGCAATGTGGGAATAGCTGATTTTGTTCGATTAACAGCGGCAGTATTTACGGTTGATGGAAGCTGATCTGGCAGGTCTAATAAAATACTATTTTGCGCAGGCGTAGAAAGATTGCCAGAGAGCTGTCTGTTTCGCATTCTACGTTCAAGTATTTTATATAATTCATTGGCAAGATTATGATTATCAATGCTTTGTTGTTGTTTGGGTGCATAATGCAATGCATCGTTATAAAGCTTGCTAGCGGTAGCATAATCACCCATTTTAAAAACAGCATTACCCAGATTATGCAAAGCAATAGCACGTTGCTTTTGAGAGTTTGCAGCCAGCACAGCTTGGATAAATACAGCTTTGGCAGACGGGTATTTCTCAGTGCTATAACTTTCTGCGCCCTGCTTAATGAAATCATCATAACCTTCATCAGCATAGGCAGTGCTATAAGCCACTAACCCCAGAAGAATAACAACAATGGGTAACCAACGACGTGAAGGAAATAAAGCTAGCAACAAAAACAACGTGGCGGGTAGCAGAAACCAAGCAAATAACTCCTGCCACTGTTCCGAATTGCTGCTCATTTGCTTAGGCATAGTTGCCAAAATACCTTGATGATAGAGGCTATTCCAATCCGCCTCGGTATCTGTCACCCATGCCAAGCGTCCGTTTGAAGCATGGGCAAGTTGTGTCAGTGCATCACTATTGCTTTTTGAAATAACGGCTTGATCGTTTATGGTCAGCCACTTGCCATCGGGTAGGGGAATAGCAGAGCCTTCTGAAGTTGCTAGCCCTAGAATGTAGGTTGGAATAGCGTGTTGTTGAATGGTGGTGCGAATGTTCTTAACCTCTTGCTGTTGTATATCGCCATCGGTTAGCCAGATAATGTTGCGTTGATTATCATGGCTAGCACGGTTTAACTCCTGCTGAGCAAAGCTTAGAGCGGCAGCATGATCACTACCCAGCGTAGGTAATGGCAAAGTATCTGCGTCTTTTAAATAAAACTTTAAAGCCTCAAAATCATGGCTTAATGGTGCGAGTAAATGAGGTCTGGCGGCATACACAACCACCCCAACACGTGCAGATTGGGCAAGGCTGAGAAACTCGTAGCTTTCAAGAATGGCGCGGCGCAGTCGGGAAGGCTTGATATCAGTGGCATACATGGATCGCGATAGGTCGATAACCAGCATAATATCCAGCTTAGCCTGATCAGGATGTGCTGGATTGCTCTGTGGAACACGTGGCCCTGCAAGGGCAAGGGCAAAACCAAGCCATGCCAGTGTGTATGCTGTGTCTCTGGAAAATATGCGTTTTAAGAGTGATGAAGGCTGCTGTGCAATAACCCACGGCAGTAGGTGTTTATCCGCATAGTGTTGATGGTTACGCTGCTTAAGCCAGCGGATTGCTAGCCAGAGTAATACAGGTTGCAGTGCTAGCAATAACCACAGAGGTTGCCGCCATTCTAGGCTGGCTAATAATGCGCTCATGCCCGCCCTCTCTTACGTTTAAATAGGCGTAGCATCTGCCAGCCTGTTAGCCCCAATAAACCGAGTAAAAGAGGGTATAAATACAGTGCTTGCTGTTCATAGCGGGGCTTGGCAACGGCAATATTTTGTCGTTGCTGCAAAATTTCCTGCAAGGCTTGTTCAATAGCTTTGGCATTATCAACTTGATACGACTTTCCCGCTGTTTGCTCAGCAATATTCTCTAGCAGCTTTAGATCAACCGCCTGATTCAACCCGCCTTCTACCGCTTTGTTAGCATCAATCTGGCTTGCACCAATAGCAACCGTAAAGACAGGAATATGATGCTCGGCAATCAGCGCTGCCGCAGCGGTCGGTGTGACATTGCCGTTTGAAGTATCTGCATCAGTAAATAAAATAAAGGTTTGGTGGCGATCAGGTTGCTTTTTAGCTTCATGCAGCGCCATTAACAAAGCATCGCCCAGCGCAGAATAACGCCCTGCAAGGGTTGGATTAATGCGCTCCAGCATACGTCGAATAAGATACTGATCATGGGTGAGCGGAACTAGCGTATAGGCTTGTTCGGCAAATAAAATAACCGAAATTCTTTCACCGCGCATTCGGGTGGTAAATTCATCCAGCAGGTTGTGGAGCACATCAATACGGCGAACCGCTTTGTCTTCCAGCTGATAATCCTTTAATTGCATACTTAAGGACACATCCACCAGAAAGATAATATCCCGTTCTGGTGGTGCATCGGGTAGGCGCTTTCCTGTTAATACAGGCTGGGCGAGGGCGAATAGGAAGCAGGAGAAAATCCATCCATAAAGCCAAAATAGGGGGTGTTTGTAGAAAGGCAGGTGGTTCTCTGGCTTTATTTCTTTGGCGCGTTTTAGTTGCTTAACCAAAGGATGATAAAAACGGTTATAAGCCGATAAATCACAATCAGCAAGAGAAGGCATAGCGTAACTGCGTGGCTTCTGAAACCACCATGCAAGAAAGCCCCAAAGCAGCGGAATAAGCACTAGCCATTGTTTAAATAGAAGCTCGAATCCACTTGCCATCATTTCTTGTTTAGCCAGAATAATGCCTGATCAAACAGGGTGTTTAATGAAGTGTCGGAGAGGCTTTTATCGTCATAACAGGCTTTATTAAGCTGGTTAAGAAAGTCTTTCCATTGCTCTGTTTTTTCAGGATTAAACTGATCGAGTCGTGTAACTTCAAGGCCTTGTCTTAGTAGGCTGGAAAGCTCAAGAGCTGTATCTTGGTGGGTATTCTTAGGTGCGTTAGAAAGTGCCTTAATCTTACGCTTTGCAACCTGCGAGGGCATGGATCGTTGCTGATGCCATTTCCAGATTCCAATAATGACTCCTGCCGATAAAATAATAGCGATATGCCACGGATCATCCATTAAACTCGTTTCAGGAGGCTGCATTAATCCCTCTAACTGAATATCGAGTAAGTTTTCAATACTGCTTCTTTTGGATTTCAGCATTGGCTCAGTGCTCTAACGGTAAATAAAGAGACTGAAAGAGCTGCTCTTGATGGCTAGGAATAATGGTATGCGTAATAGCTGATTGAGCCATAATGCGGTTAATCATTTGCTGATTTTTATCTAATAAGGATTGTGTGCCTGTGTCCCCTGAACTGATGGAAATACGATGATTGGCGTGCTGCAAATCTTCTAAAACCATGCCGCCCGTTTTTGGGAGCTGTTGCTCTGCGGCGTCAATAATATGCAAAGCCTGAATAAAAAATCGTGCTTGTAATTGTGAAAGCTCTTTGTGGGTATTATCTTTTAAGTCTATAAAATCACTAATTAAGTAGATAAGTGACCCTTGAGGCGCGTGCTGAGAAAGTAGTGCGTAAACTTCACTGTTAGGTGCTTGGCTATCAGCGGCAGTTGGCGGCTCAATCTGATTACATTGCTGTAACAAGCTCCCACTACTTTGTTCGCTTAACCACTGTGCCTTATCATTAATGAGTAGAATATTAAGCTGCATTTTCTGTTGCTCGGCAGCAAAGGCAAGCACTGCTGCAACGCGCAAAGCCTGTGTTATTTTCAAACGTGTGCGTGTGCCAAACAGCATGCTTTTTCGTTGATCTAGCACAATGCATAGGCTAGGGCGCGATTCCGCATGATAATGCTTAACATAAAGCTCAGAACTACGCGCACTCAAACGCCAGTTAATAGTGCGCGGATCATCACCCGCTTGATAAGGGCGACTTTCGGCATAGTCCATGCCACTGCCAAGATGAGAGGTGGGCAAGTTGCCCATATTCTGTGAATCAGGTTTATGGATGGGCTGAGCAGTAGGGCGTAACTGGATTGCCTGAGCGCGTAACTCAGCAATCTCGGTGGCTGATAATAAGGTACTCGTCTGCGCCGCTTCAACAGATGCGGTCTGCCTTGAAATAAAATAGGGTGGGCGAAGGGAGAATTTCATAAGCCGACGGATCAAGGCACGGGAACATGAGCTAAAATACGCTCAATAATAGTATTGGCATCAATGCCAGCTGCCTTTGCCGTGTGATTTAGAATAAGTCGATGGCGCAGAACATCAGGTGCTACCTCAACAATATCACTCGGCGTAACATACTCTCGCCCTTTAATATAAGCCAGCGCACAACTTGCTCGCAACAACGCAATAGAGGCGCGGGGGGAAGCACCAGCGCGGCAATAGTCAGCCCAATTATTATCAAGCTTGCCCAGATCACGCGTCATCCCTACCAGCGTCACAATGTACTTTTCTAATATCTCCTTCACATGAATCTCGGCAACTTCACGCCTTGCTTGTAACACCGTTTCAGGATCAAGAGGTGTTTCAGAAAGTGCTTTTTCACCTTGCTTATCTTCGCCAAAATGCAGGCTACGATCACGTTGCAAAATCTGTAATTCCTCATCTGCACTGGGATAATCAAGCACCACATGCAGTAAAAAACGATCTAGTTGCGCTTCGGGTAAGGGGTATGTGCCGCTTTGCTCCAGCGGATTCTGGGTTGCCATGACTATAAATAAAGGTGGCAGATCACGTGTTACGCCGCCTACGGTAATACGGTGTTCCTGCATGGCTTCTAATAATGCCGACTGTACCTTGGGTGGTGCGCGATTGATCTCGTCTGCCAACACAATTTCATGGAACAAAGGCCCTTTGATAAACCGAAATTCGCCATCATTTGGATTATAAATATCACTGCCTGTTAAATCCCCAGGCATTAAATCAGGGGTAAATTGGATATGCTGGAATGACGCATGAACGCCGCTGGCAAGGGCGTGTACAGCGGTGGTTTTAGCAAGGCCAGGTAAGCCTTCCAATAGAATATGTCCACCCGTAAGAATACCGATGAGTAAGCGCTCAATCAGATGATGTTGCCCAACAATATGCTCTGAGAGATGTTCACGAAGGCGAAGAAAGCTTTTTTGTGTTTGCATGCCTACGATTATAACGATGAGGCAGAGGCTAGGGAATAGGGGAAAACAACTAGTATAGGTAGTAGTACACGATGGTCTTATCCGTTTAAATCTCCGTCTATGTATTTCATTCTTTAACTAAAATAAGCATCTATTCTATACTCGCTGTCACGAATAAATCATAAGAGCAGCATTGTATGACCATAATAGGTATAGATCTAGGTACAACAAATAGTGCATGTGCGATTTGGCGTGATGGAGCAACTAAGCTTATTCCAAACCGTTTGGGTGATCTACTAACACCTTCAGTGGTCAGCCTTGATAAAGATAATGCGCTCTTTGTGGGTAAAACAGCGCGTGAAAGAATGGTCGCTCACCCCGAAGCTACCGCAGCCGTATTTAAGCGCTATATGGGAACAAAGCGCGAGATTACGCTTAAAAAGAAAATATACACAGCCATTGAATTATCTGCACTTATTCTAAAAAGTTTAAAAGAAGATGCTGAAACGTATCTTAATGAAACCGTTACCGAAGCCGTTATCAGCGTGCCCGCTTACTTTAACGACGCCCAGCGTAAGGCGACCATCCATGCAGGCGAGCTAGCAGGGTTAAAAGTTGAGCGCCTTATTAATGAGCCAACGGCTGCGGCAATGGCATATGGTTTGCACGATAAGCCAGAACACACCCAGTTTATGGTATTAGACCTTGGTGGAGGAACCTTTGATGTTTCTATTATGGAGTACTTTGCGGGTGTGCTTGAAGTACATGCCTCGTCAGGCGATAACTTTCTTGGCGGTGAAGACTTTTTGGAGCTTTTGGTTAATAAATACCTTTCAGATCACAATCTCACCAGAAAGCATCTGAATAAAAAAGACCTGCAAAAAGTCTACTTTGCGATGGAGGCATTAAAGCGAGAATTCAATACTCACGAGAGTATTGAATTAACCCCTGTTATCAAGCAACAAAAAAATCCCTATACCATCAGCCGAGATGATTTTGAAAAGCTTTCTGCGCCCCTGCTAGCTCGCATTCAACAACCCATTGAAACAACTCTGCGTGATGCCGAAATTTCTGTCACTGAGCTGGATGCTGTGATTCTGGTAGGTGGCGCCACGCGTATGCAATTCTTCCGCTCCATGATTGCGAAGATGTTTAGGCGTATGCCATCTTCTCATTTAGATCCTGATCTTGTGGTTGCGATGGGGGCTGCTATCCAAGCGGCTTTAAAAGAAAAGAACAAAATGCTAGATGATGTTGTGCTTACTGATGTGTGTCCTTACACCCTTGGAACTGCAATCGTTAATCATAATGACAACACAGGAAAACAAGGAAATTTGTTTAGCCCTATTATTGAGCGTAATACCGTGATTCCTACGAGTCGTGCAGGTTATTACTCAACGGCTGCTGATAATCAAAGCTTGCTTGAGATTGGTATTTATCAGGGTGAAAGTAGGCTAGTTAAAAATAATATCAAGCTCGGTGAGCTGGAAATAAAAATACCGAAAGGGAAAATGGGCGAGGAAGATGTAGAAGTGCGCTTTAGCTATGATATGAATGGCATTCTTGAAGTTGATATTACAGTAAGCTCTACCAATAAAACCCAATATAAAATGATCAAAAATTCACCTGGCGAACTAAGCGAGAAGGAAATAAAGGCGTCCATTGAAAAGCTTGCCAAACTAAAATTTCACCCACGCGATATAGAGGTTAATAAAGAACTGATTGCTAAAGCCGAACGCATTTATGAAAGCCGTTTAAGCGATGAGCGAACAGCCATACAAGAAGCTTTAGATTGGTTTGAAAATATTCTAAACCAACAAAATGAAAAAGAAATGGTAAAAGCACGGGAAGAATTATCTCGTTACCTTGAGCAATTTGAGCGTGATACTCGATTTTAGATGTTCTTGTAGGAGTCTATGAACAATTCTGGAGATTGGAAATTCTCGCCCAGCTTTATCAAAGTCTCCTTAAAATAACGTGATCAAAAGCAAAATATCGGCACAATTTGGGTAACGTACTTCCGTCACATCATCTTAGGATAGACCACTATGAACTGTTGGCAATTGTTGGGGATTGACCCTGATAGTGATAAAAAAACAATAAAAATAGCGTATTCCAAGCTACTTAAACAAACGCGTCCAGATGAAGACCCAGAAGGCTTTAAAGAGCTGCATGATGCCTATCAACAAGCTCTTGCATGGATAAAGGAAAGTAAATCTGTTGCTATAGAAGATTTCGATGCACCCTTAGACCCAGATGAGCAGAATGAAGAGCAACGCATCCCTTCCTTTTCAGATTGGCAGTATCAACAAGGCTTTTATGAATATGAGTACATTATTCATAACACTGAAAATGAAACAGAAAAACAAGACCAACAAACGACGACTCTCACACTAGAGGAAGAAGACTTCCCACATGCTTCAGACGCTTCTAACAATACGCTCAGTGAAGATAGTATTTGCTATGATGATGCTATATCTAGTGAACAGCTAGCAGAAGATTGGGATTCGCTCTTTGCGCAAGCCATTCATTTAATTGAAGGTAAAAAGCTGGGTAATAAAGCAAAAGAATGGGGGTTTATTGCAGATATTCCCTCTATTGTAGATATTGAGTTTCGACAGCATGCAGGCAACAAGCTGTTTGCCATGATTGGCAAGGCCAATAGTATTTCTCTAGATTATAATGTACTTGCTATAAAGTCCCCCGCGCTTAATTATTTAAATGATTTTTTCCACTGGGAACAGCATTGGCAATATCTTGAAAGTGAGCTAGGTGAGGAGCTCACCGAAAGTATTTTTCCTTATTTAGCCTCAGCAGATACAGCTATTACTGATGTTAAGGATTATAGCTATAAGCCCTTGTTTATTAGGCGATCAGGTGCCTTTATTATAGATGCCACCGTTTTAGCCATTATATTTTATGCAATTGCTTTTACTTCCTTCTTATTTGAACCAAATGCAGAGCACGAAATACCCACCAGCATACTTGCTCTAATTCCCATCTATTACATGGTTATAATTCCTTTATTTGAATGCTCTAAGTGGCAGGCTACACTAGGTAAGTTTCTCTTTAGCATAAAGGTTGTAAACAAATCACATGAACGATTGAAGTGGTATCACGCGTTGCATAGAGGGGTTATATCAATGTTTGTTCTTGGTCTGAGCCAGTATTCATTTTGGGTAAACTTTTTAATGGGGATTTTTGGAGGATATTTATTACAAGATTACTTATCTTCAACACGTGTTATTCGAGAGACTAAAGATTAGTGTAAGGGCGGTTCTTATCGGGATACTTAAACAACGACTAAAATACCGACTGTAGGCAACTCACTATCCTTGATATACTGCGCCACTCTATTCATTGATAGCGAATTTAATTGTGAAAAAAATAGGTATCGTAGGCGCAACAGGGTACACGGGAGTTGAATTG
>JAUTBZ010042777.1:0-18742 GCA_032361785.1 Lepetodrilus galriftensis
ATTGTTCTTTCAGAATATGTAATAACCCCGATAGTGACCATTTTCCCCTATGCAAGTATGATCTTGCCCCTTTAATGAAGCAAGACAGTTTAGACACTTCGCTTCCATATCAATAGCTTTTTGTCATGCCTCATGTCAAAATGTCAGCCTTTTACCTTGGAAATTGTATAATCCATTGTTTTCATATGCAGCACCTTTTAAAAAATATAACAATCACTTGTATTGAAATCAAATCGCTTTTTATAAGCATTTAAGATTCATCTTGAAACACATGATCTCATCGAAAGTTACCAGTTACTGTCTACCAAGTTTAGTGTCAATGTACATGCTCTGTAAAATTAATGTGGTTGTGGTTGTTGTTGTGGTGGTGGTGGTGTTGTTGTTGTCATTATTGTTGTTGGTGGTGGTGTTGTTGTTGTTGATGTTGTTGTTGATGTTATTGTTGTTGTTGTTTTGTTTCCGTTGGTCGTTGTTGTTATTATTATTATTATTATTATTTTTATTATTTTATTTTAATTTTTATAATGTTGAGATTAATATTGATTCTTTATTTTACAGATTATACCAGCTATATTTAAAAGGTAAATATATTATACTCCTGCTTAACATTTCAGTACAATGTTAACATTTATATTACTGTATATTAATTAATATTAAATGAAGTGAGTCAGACACCTCCTCATTAACATTAGACATATATTGAAATGTTGTCAAGAAAGTACTTTAAAATACGTCGACAGCTAACTGCGCATGCTTGGTCACATGACCGTCAATTTTGTGCTTCTGCAAATATGGTGGATGGTATACGTCAATAATTATGAAGGGATGAACAGACAGTCTGTTTTCGACAGTCCCCTCATGGGAATCTGATTAAACTTTTCTATTTGATAGAACACATCTCTGCCTCAGTTTCTGACGGGTTCTAATACCCGGATCTACCCATTCAACATGGCAGAAATGGTGTATGGAACGGTGGAGGAAGGGCATGTCATGTCGGAAAAAGTGTCATCGCTCGCCTCGACTATTTATAAGGAATTCGAGCGTATGATGAGAAAATACGACGAAGATGTGGTGAAAGGACTTATGCCACTGATAGTCGGTATCTTAGAAGCATTAGATAATGCGTATTCTGAAAAACAAGAGACAGATGTTGAATGCGAATTGTTACGAGACGATAACGAGCAACTACTCACTCAGTATGAACGGGAAAAACAACTGCGAAAGGCAGCAGAACAGGTGATATACTCTGACAGTAGACACCTTAATTGTCACTCTCATCATCCCTTTCTTCATCCAGATATGATATGTATGCCATTCAGTATTATCACTGTAAATAGTTCAAGCGTATTCTCAGTACAAATACAAAAATACTACAATGTTTATGGAGATTTGATCTTATTGACCTCATATTGGGTAGAAAAAACTCCCATGATTTGACGATTATTTTGGCAAGACACCTTTGCCATTACCTCAAACATGCATCATTATGCTAAACAAACGCATATCTTGTACTTCAGGATTTCTCTGAACGCGCAATCCTGCGTCCCATACGCAAAAATTGCAAGTTTGGACGCACTTTATTAATAAAAAATTGTTTATAAGTGTATCAACATGCGTCCCCCGAGACTCTCAAAAATTTAAACCTAAATGGAACCCTGTACTTTGACCTATGCTATTTTTACTAATATGGGCTGTAAAGTCACGCTGACAATAATAATGCTCACATTGTTGTCAATAACAGTTTCTGTACAATAATCTAACAGTGCAAGAAATGCACTAAGTTGTAGATTTATTTATACAATACTTCCAGCGTTTGTTAAAGTCACAGACACAACATTCATTAATCAACAGGTGAAGGTCACCAAGGACTCGTGGTCTTGTGTTGAATAATATTTCAAAATTTCCAAGATCCTTGCATTGATCACTGATATTGTTGTTAAGGCTGGATATCGTATATGTACACAATTAACAGATTAAGAACCAGCTGGTGCACGCTCGTCGCAAATGGGTAAAAGATTCCCGCAGCGACGTTAAATTCCATACTCACTCACTTGGGGTAAACTGCAACATTCAGCACTATGGATGTTGCGGGTTTCCTCCTACCCTAAAACTGACAGATTAATAATAAGGTGCCAGTATACACAATTAACAAATTACGGATATGATGATAGTATTAACAGATTGCGTACGCGTGTGTTTACAGAAGTACCTGGAGTTGGAGGACGCAGTGGAGGGGGAGAAGAAGGACATGCAGGACAAACTGGAAACGTTGGAGTCCATCGTCAGGATGCTAGAGCTCAAGTCTAAGAACGCCGCTGACCATAGTGAGTGCTACGCTACACACTGCCAGTCTAGAAATTATGTCATGTATTGGTGAAAGATTAATTTCACTGTGAAACAAGTATCTTGAAAATGTGTACTTTATCTAGCGCCTTTAACCTTAAATAAAATCAGTGTACTATTTTTGCATGTGATCGGGCAAGTTAACTCGCCTTCAGCAGGGAGAGGGTTAATAGCAGCATCAGTTGTATACTCCCCAAGGAGTTGAGAAGGAAAATAAGAGCATTGATTAATTTGCATGGGTAACAATGTTGCGCTATGAGCATTCTTTCGAGTGTGGATTTGGCACAATATGAAAGTCCACATTAATATTATTGTTACTATATTATTATTATTATTATTATTGTTACTATTATTACTATTATTATTATTATTATTATTATCAAATTGTTTTCTGATGAGTATGCATAAGTTGCGTCCTTTGCTTGTTCACAGTATCTAGACTGGAGGAAAAAGAAGCGGAAATGAAGAAAGAATACAACAAGCTACATGAACGTTACACAGAGGTAGGGGGTTAAACTTAGGTACAAGACATCCATTCTATTTTTAAGACATGATGGTGTAAAAGTTAGTGTCTTTTTCAAATGTATCACTATGAGTGAAAGAATCTTGGCTGAAAGCGGCTCCAAACCACAATTTAAAAAAATATATATAAAATAACCAAACATTTTATTTCTCAATGAAGTTGTCACATATGGGTGAAAGAATTCTGCTGTGACACTGAATTCTGCAACAAGACACTGAATCTCAATAACAAAATATAATTAAATTCACATTTATATATATTTATATGCATGCTGTAACAGCAGTTGATTGTCAAAAGAACGTTGATGATCTCCAATATAATGCAGATTTTCATGTTATTCATGATTGCTTGTACGAGCTATTTCTTTAACTTTCAGTTATTCAAGACCCATATGGACTACATGGAAAGAACAAAGATTTTGATGGGCACCGACAAGTTGTCAGAAATGACTGGGAATAGTCCAAGAGTCAAGTTAGTTTTCAAATAACTGTTATTACATTGTTTGTAAATTTAATATTGCACTTTTGTTTTTAATTATTTACTCCATAGAATATGCAGAGATGGTATGTTAAGTATTAGTAGTATTCAGTGGAAAAAAAATCATTGTGACTGACTGTTCAGAGTTTATTAACCTTCTCCCTGCTGAAGGCAACCAGAAATGCCCTAAATAGCTGTGTCTGTACCTAATCTAGCAGGGAGAGGGTTAATTGCACTTGTCAAAGCCAGAATGTCCAATGCTTGAGGAATAGACTTTATGATCATTTGTGCTACAAAAAGTTAATCGTGACCATCGTTATTTCAGGGAAGATTATTTCCAGGATTAGTGATTCCCAAAGCGTGTCGCAAATGGGTGAAAGATTCCCACAGCAACAGGTTGTTTTTTCCGTAAACAAAACATTCCCTCAGGAGAATGACAAGGATCGGAGGGCAGGGTCAGAGGACAGGGTCAGATGGAAGTTAAATTTACTATAGAATCATGGGATTTCCCTTGTCATCAGCTTTGAACAAGATAATAATATACTCACGAAAAAAAGGAGATAATTAAAATCTCCTTAAAACTCCATATTCACTCACTCGCCCAGGTTCATTTTACCGCTACTTTTATTTCAGGGGAGATCATTATCAAAACTTGTGCTCTTTGAAAGTTAATTTTAACCACTGGCGTTATTTCAGGGGAGGATTCCAGTTGCCACAGCTTCGTCCTGTCAGCATGTTTGTCCAGAGTTCAGGGGAGACGTCTGTCCGCGGGGACAGCAACTCCATGAGCTTCGACCTGACCTCGCCGCACAGTCGCGACTCCAACGTCAGCATCAAGAGCGAGCTGAGCGACCTCGACTCCCCGGAGGCCAGCAAGGGGAAGACAACTCAGGACAAGGAACAGGGGACGGACCACGTCACCACGGCCAACAGGAGCACCACAACCGGAACAAGTACGAACACGTATTCGCCACGCTGCGCATGTTGCCGTATTAACCAGAAGCTTACTTACACCACTCCTAAACAGTCCCATGGTTTCAGTCCCCAATACTCTACACCGAATACGTCTTCACGTTCGTCTTCACGTAAACAGAAACGGACGTATTTGGGCACCCCTAAAAAGACGGAGTATCTCACTCCTCAAAATAGTCCATTTTGTACAATTGAATTTTCTCGTACTCCAGATCAATCATATAGTTTTGTGGATAGCAGTCCTAGTTTGACAAAGTATGCAAAGCTGTCCTTTCCTGCAAACCCATCTCCCAGTGTGGCATTAGATGCTTCCGACATCCCAGAACATTCGAGAAAAGATCATAAATCTAGTTCCATTTCTTCGCCGAAACGTGACGAAAACGTTTCCGATCAAAATGTCGAGAACCTTGCACCAATATCGGGGCAGGGTTCTGCGAAACGGTCCAATCGCAGCTTGTCGGAATTTTATCAGAAATGTTCTATCAGTGAAGGCAAACGTGGTTCCCCTAGATTTGGCGTCAGAAGGCTGGTAAAGAAATGTACGCCAAGACGTAGAACTGGTCAACATAGCGTAGCTAGGAGAGATAATGTTGCCGCTACGTATTCAGAGAGTCGGCCTGAATCTCGTCCTCTCTGGAGCTGCATGCCGTCCTTGTTTGCTTTTAGTGTTGAGCAGTTCCATTGGTTTTCTACCTTTCCGTAATCTTTTCGTGTGTTTGTATAATTTCGTATGGAAATGTCCATAATTGACAAATCAAGAAAATAATTTGTTCATCAATTATTTTTGTCGTGATCGTACTGGAAATCTTTTGAGAATTTAGTCATTATAATGATATATCTAGACATGCGAGAAAAATATTTTGCATTAATTTCTTATTTACGGAGTGTTTGGGGATCATATCGCCCTAGAAACTAGTTTCCAGTAACAGTGCTATTATACACAACACGTGTAATATATTTTTTCATAGAATTTGGCTCCCCTGAAAGTCAATTGTGGCATTTTATTGTTGTCGTTACCTTTTGTGCTTAAACATTCTGTTTCACTTTGAATGCTTAGTTCATCAATGTTTATTATCGGTTAATTAGATTATTCTTGAGTAGTATGTTTTGTCCCACAAGTCTTTCCTTTGTGTCAACTGTAGGGGCTACTCCTTTCTAGCTGTTCTGTCTGTACTTTCTGTCCGAGACATTTGCAGTTACACTGTGCTGTGTTGATCCATGGTAACTGCGCATATCTCGGACAGAAAGTACAGACAGAACAGCTAGAAAGGAGCAGCCCCTGTGTCTTCCTTATTCCTCCTCATCATAGTCTGTGTTCGATATTAAATGTAATATATTTATTTTTTTCCTGTCATCATTACTTACCTCTCTTGTCATTTGTCTGCATCATTAATATCTATATGCATGACTATCACATCCTTGCTTTTATTTCTTTCACTTGCTTTTCAATTTAGATCATATTTATTTTATTTATGTTATGCATGTCATAGTATTTATTCATAAACAGTTTGAGTTCATGTCCATTTTCTAGTCATATATCGCCTATCATATTATTTTCCCCTCATCCCCAAACCAAAGTCATGCCCGTCCCATTATTGTCATTTTCTAATATCTGATCATGTCATTCTGTCATTCTAGTCATTATGGTTTCCACTTGATATGTTGATTGGAATAAATTCCCATATTGAACCCAAGATCCCAGTCATGTTTATATTGTTGAGCACGATTTGTTCACATTCTCCAATAAGATCGCTTCACCTTATACCTTTTTCTGATGATCTTTCTCTAAATTTGTCCATGGACGGTATATCTGAGATCTAACACATTTGACAGCGAAATTACGGGTGAAATATTCCCGCTGTGACGAAAAGCACCAAATTAATCAATCCCTGAAAAGAAACAATTAATTTTTACCACCGTCTATTTTAGTTATTAGAATAATAGGGGGAAATGATTCAAATGTTTTCAGTGCAAGGATATTAATATCAAAGTGGCCCACTTTTGAGAAGTAGATAGGCCTGCTTAACTGTCGAGGTGTCCATTACTAGACACTTGAAGTTGAGTCTTCCTGAAACAGGAAATGCTCAATCTTCAGTTCACAGTGGGCTGTCAGCCATGTGTAGCCAGTTGGCAGGTGTCCCTAGACGCTGGCATTTACTTGTGTATCTGTAGTGCATCTGCAGGTCATCACAACCTTCTCATCCTCTCAAAGTTTGTAAACATATTGTAATGTTAGAGAGATATCAGGTCTTGTAGTGTATTCTTGCAAGCTAGCATTATTATGCTGTCATTTATAATTAGCAATTTAGCATCTGATTTAATTATGGGTGTGTGCCGTGAAGTGTAGTTGGTCATGGAAATAATTTGACTACATTAACCAATACAATGCATGGCATGTAACATATATGCAACTGTAGTGCTTTTACATATCATGCGTATGCTCATCATAAATAATCATCTTTGTCAAATACGGTATTTGAATTTCCAAATTTAGGAAATAACTTTTTTTAATGCGTCCAGGAAAAACAACTTTTGGAAATGATGTTTCTATATTTAAAAATAGCAAACAGCAATTTAATTTATTTTTATTTTTATTCATTCTATTGCTATTTTTCTTTTACATAGTTGTGCCTATTTATTTCCCATCATTGTGATGTTTTAATTCAGCTATTTATTCTTACAATCAATCGTCCTTTTCATTCGTCTGTTTATTCATTCGTCCGTTTATTAATTTTGCCAATTTCTGTTGCTGTCATCATCACAATTTATGTCATTTTCTATCCCTTTGAGAAGCTCATGTATTTTCATATGCTAGTCTCTATTCCTTATATATTTTTGTATACAGTTTCTGTTCATAAATGTGTTCTGTTCCAGTTTTGTGTTTCACCTATGTTTTACGTTTGACATTTTCGTTGCTGTTTGCTCGTCAGAAAAACCATCAGCGCCCGAGATTCAAAGTCAAACCTCCACGGACAGTCAAGAAGTGCCACTTCGGAAAAAGTCAAAATCGCGTGATAATTCCGAATCTAGTGATAAAGACTTAGATAGAACTAGTTCTCAGGACAGTAGTATCTCCCAAGTACAGACACATGCTGTCAGTGAGATCAGTGAGAACAGAGTTGGTGTTGAAAGGTTAATATCGGAGGATGCGTTTGACGAGGAACCGCTATTGCCAGTTTCCTCTGGTGAGTTTAGGATGCACTGAGGAAAGAATTGAGCCGCTATTGTCTAGAATTTTGTCCTTGAAAACATTTATGTCTTCTTTGGTCATCTTAGTGCTCGCATGTTTACTGCAACATTCAGTGTTGTGGATGTTGCATGTTTCCTCCTGCCGTAAATTGACAAGCCAATTATCAGTGAAAGGATCTTGAAACCCCAAATTAAATTCTAAATTGTAATTATTTTTTTTAAACATTTGTACCTCTGATTCAGAATATTTGATTTTAAATTCATAATTCCAAAAGTATATTTACGGTACTATGTAATTATTATTTTTAATTGTTTGTTTTCTATAAAATCCTGTATACTAGGATGACCAAAGGTGATGTAGTGTTGCTGCAACAATCATAGCATTCTTGAATATCTGGCAATGCTTTGCTTTGTGATGATAGAATTCTTTGGGGGGGTTTCCACTTTGGAATCATGGCGCATCATTTTAACACCCATATCTATTTTGAAGATATGGATTTTGAATTATTTGCATTTCTTGACGGTGAAGATGATGAACTCGACTAGGTTTATTACATTGCAAGTTATCACTGAGCAATGTGTTTCTGATGTTCAAGAAAGTTTGTATCATCTTGGAATGTGGATGTGATTCAGTGTATAAAGTGTGAACTGACAACAGCATTGTTGTAACATTTTTAGGATATATGAAATTCTAAATGATGAACAAATTGCATAATGCTTTCCAACCTTATCCTTGCAAAATGTATCTTTCATATTATTATTATTATTATTATTATTATTATTATTATTATTATTATTCCATATTATAAACCAATAGAATATGAACATTTTCAAAATTATTCTTTGTCAGTACTTATTATTTTTGAAATTTTGAAATATACAACCATGATTTTCCTTCATACACTGAATCACTATTCATATTTTTTCAAGGTGGTTATTTGTTGGAAGAATTTAATTTTTCTTTCTAACTAACATGTTACTTTGTCTTATTTTATTTGCTGCTTTGGCAAACCTACCTGGTGAGTTATAAATGTCTGAATCGCTGAAAACCTCAGAATCAGGACAGAAGTACTTGTTTTGAATTCAATGTGTATTACTAGCTTTCTACAGTATTGTTTATACATGATATGTCACTGGATTACAGTATTTAGAAATTGTTTGAATTCACTGGCAAAATAACTAGCCTTGAAAATATTATTTTTGTGTATTGGAAAATACATTTTAACCAAATTTCAGGATATCTGTCATTAAATGTTCAACTCTGGTACAGCAATAATTAGTCTTGCAGTGCAATTTTGATATGGTTTTATATTAACATGTTATTTGCCTGTTCCAGTGGGTGAAACCATCAAATTTATAGTTGCTTCTACCCCTGAGTTAGACGACTCTCTGGGCTATGACGGCAGTGGTGGCAAGCGAGGATCACGGTAGGTCACGCCAGGTCACACCAGGTCACACCAGGTCACAACGACCTCTCCTTAAAGTCACGATACAGTCACTAAAATGTCTCCAATTCTCATATACGTATACCATTGTATGGAAATTAAGCCAAGTTATCGTTTATTTATTTGTTTTCTGGGATGAATAATTTGGCCACTTTGTCAAGAGTTATCCCCCTTTATTCTGTACAGTGACCGTGAACTATTGTGAATTTTTGTTTCGTTTCCCCAGGACGAATAATGCGACTATATTTGACGAGATCGCGACCCAGGGAGGGGATATAGCAGACGTGGACTTTGGAGCTGATATAACAGGTACGAGTGTATTTACATGCCATGAATTTAATATAACTGTAAATGTGTTATTTTTATGTGTCAATACAAACCATGTACATTTTTACTAACATTGTTAATGACCGAGTATGTGCATGTCGAGCACCGTGGATTTAATACCAGGATATGAATATGGGTCAGATTGACATAGATATGACCTTTAACAGCAAGTCCCTACTCCTATAGTTGCCAAATTGGTAGAATTCCTAGCATGAAATCCATACACATGACTTCCCATCATTTTATTTGTGCAGATACTTTGTCGTTGATAAACAGTTTTTGATCAATTTGTGTATTAGGTCTGTCTTGATCTTGATGCAAATCTCGGCCATTGAATAAAATCACTACAAAATTAATACATCCTGAAATCCAGATGATCAAAATATCTTTGGTGAATGGACATCACATGCTCAGATTTCGAAAACTGATAAATTGCATTGTTCATGTTGATGGCATCAGATTTCTTGCATAGAGTTGTATGGTTCTTATTTTGCTCTTGCTAATTTAGCTTCTCTTGTGTATTTTTTTGGCAATGCCCATCAGCAACAAAATTTTGATATGAATTGTACTCGACATTTGACGCACATTAGGCTCGGAACTTGGTGAATTGTATTGATATCACTCAAAGAACGGGAAAGTACACAAACTTGCAGTCCTCTATTTCGGCTCATTGAACAGAGGTTAAGTTAAATGTGAGTGCTTGGAACTGGTGGTGTGACTGCTTTGAAAACAAGTACATCATAATTTACAATTTTATCTTTATTTTTCAAAATGTTACTCGTTTTTGAGTAATTTTATCAAATCTTTAAGGATGTAGAAGCTGAACTAGTAAGAACCATACACGACCAGGGCCCGGTACCACAGAACAATCGTAGCGCTACGAGAGTCATAACTTACTTATATTGCAAGTTACTTACATAGCAAGTTACTATGAGCATTCTGTGGAGCGGTTACCCTAGCCTGCATTTCATTAAATGGCTGTACAGTCAATCAGTGTTATATAAATATTTATGTAATTTCCGGCTGTAACAGAAGCATGACCCACATCCATGAGTTATGCCCAGACTACAATACGACCCTTTCGTGAAACGCAGGTCAGGGTATCGTTACTCGAAGATCTCTTATCTACTACGAGACCATACAGACTCGTAGCCATCTCTAATACACGGGGATTGCGCATTTACGAGAGCTTCGAGAAACGATACCCTTATGTTTATGTAAACCCAACCCCCCACCTTCCCTGCCCTTACTTCTCTCCCCCCCTCCCCCCACACCTACACAAAGTTTAACATACTGATTCCCTAACAACAGGCCGGGAGGTTGATCCAGCAGAATATGCCTCGTCTGGTGAGTTCTGCATGTCACGGCGTGAGAGGTCATGTGACCTGACCTCTGACCTATTGACCTCCTGCTATAGTGTTCCTAGCTTGTGTTCATATAATATCCTCGTACTCTGTCAGTGATGTAGATTTTCTGCTCTTCTCAGATCTCTTGTTACTTCTTGATTGTTATACTCTTTTGTTGCTTTATGTTATATGAGAATTTGTCACAAACACAAACACAGCGACGTTAACCTCCATATATTCACTCAGTGTGAATTTTATTTTATTAAAATGTTAATGATTTTATTGTTTTTGGACACGTACGACATGTGTAACATTAACCCTCTCCCTGCTGAAGGCGAGTTAACTGGCGCGATCACATGCAGAAATAGAACACTTTGATTTTATTCAGCAGCGATATGGTTAAAAGACGAGACATAATTGTTGGCAGTTTTATTTTGAAATTTAATGTACTATGATATTATTGAATTTTGAAAATATTGAATATTTATCTTTTTATTTTATTATAATTTGATCATTTTCTTTCTATATATTGACAAATAAAATGCTAAAGTCATCCTGAAATATGTAAAATTTGTTGCGCTCATACGGAAATTTTAAATGTTTGTGCAATTTCTCTGTCACAATATGCATTCCAATTTATTTAATGTATTGCTTGTTCACTACTTTCATTTCTTGATGTTTCCTTTAGTTTTACTTTTTATTTTTTTTATTATTAGTTTTAATTTTATTTTTGGCAAGTGTCTCCAATACCAAACCCATTATTTTTTCCAAACATATCTGGCATGTAATTATAGCTAATGTTGAATAAGCTTATGGTCAGTCTGATTATACTAAAGTAATGCTAGTTTAGCAAGCAGCTCCTAATTTGATTAATTATGACCACTATTATTCACTGCATCATCACGTACGGGTGAAAGGTTCCTGCTGCGCTAAAACAATAATTCACTCACTACATTCAAGGCAACTCCAGTTGGTATATAATAATAAAATAATAATAATAAGGACACTTATAACGCGCTAAATTCCACACCGATAAGGCATGCTCAAAGCGCTTACAAACAAGAAAGAAAGCTTAGACATATCGGCTAAAAAGAAAAGTTTTAAGTTGAGCTTTAAAGGTAGGGAGTGACGGTACAAGTCTGAGTTCAAGGGGAAGCGAGTTCCAGTGGGAAGCGGCACAGAAAGTGAAAGTTCTACAGCCAAATGATTTTGATTTCCAAGATTCTTTATATACAATTCTTTTCCAACATTCTGTATATACATTTCTTTATTCATAAACCTAAAGCTGAAATAAATAATCTCCTATGAGTTGGTTATGAGCAAGTTCTAACATATCTGAGACATATTCCTTAAAACTGTTCAATATGATCATGTTCTACGAAAGGGTGATCATGAGCTATTGATTAATAGGGAGTTTTAGAACTAGTGTAAACAAGAATAATAAATTTGCGCTAACACTAATATTGCTAAAAAGAAAAGGTCTTTCTTTATCTTGATTTTTGTCACTCTTCCATAACAAACGTTTTGATGTTAATATTACTAATTGAAATATCTTAACAAAGTTTAATGTTAAACCAATCTTCATTGTCATAAGATCTTACGTAATTTAAGATGTATAAAAGATGAAGTTTGAATATAAGCACAATTAATCATATATTTTCACTGAAATTTCAGTAATTTGTTCTTTTCTAATAACCTGCTCTGTGACTATCATCAAGCCAAGATTAATTTTTAAAAACTGCAGTTAATCGCATTTTTTCATTTACAATTCAATGTATTTTTTGGTATACCCCGTTATCATATTACCTGCACTGTATAAAATTAGTGTAATTATAATGAGACTCACCATAACTAATGTGTTCTTTCCCCCATGTCCCCCATATATATTTGTATATTCCTAATGTGATTGTAAGAGGTGAAGGCTGTAGCATGATTTATATGTACGTGTATTGAACAAACAAAAAAATGAAATAGTTCTATGTTTGAAGCAGTGATATATGTTACTATCATTATTTACATTATGATTGGATTCTTAAATATATGAAGTATTCTTACAATTACATTCAAACTGATTTTATTAAAAACATTTTAATTTAAATAATTCATTCATATGAATATTTCCCGGAATACAGTAATTAGAAACTATCTTTCTTCAATAATTATAACACACCCAGTAGCCTCTTAATGATGATGATGATGATAATAATAATATGTAAATATTTTGTTCTGTATAACTCTGTGCTTATAACAATAATATTGTCGTTGTAAACTAAATGCATTTTGTACAGCAAAGAAACTATGTCACTGAAAAAAGAAAATTCAAAGTATATCATAATTTATTTATCGTATCTTAGAACACTCTGACTGAAGACGCATCACATTGAATAGAGATGAATGTCATCTGTAGATTTCCGCAGCAACTTAAAGTAACTTAAACTTCATGATCACTCGCTCACTGAAATTGAGACACATTACCAAGCCTTTTACTCACGTTAGTGTCCTCTGATTGGTTTTGATTGCATTCTAGTTTGTAGCATGTTGTTCCGCATGTGAATGTTCTTTGTTGTTGCCTGTTGTTGCAGATAGCGACGAGGACCGTGACAAGGAGAATGACACGGACTCTGTCGGTATGGTGACGAGCGATATTACAAACCCTGACCTCGTACAAACCAGGGATAGAAATTTACTTTCCAGTTTTACGTCCGTTTATCGTCAATTTCATAATTTAAGAACATATTTGTTTAACCATCTACCTGCTGGACTAGGCATAGGCGTTGCTCATTTGGGCATCTCCAGTTGCCTCCAGCATGGAGATGGTTAAATGTTAAGATGCAAGATACCTAATTTGTAATTTGAAGGAATTTGTAATCTATTCTAAAGTTGCAAGCACATACACAGTATGTTTTAATATCAGAAATTATACTGTTGATATTGACTTCAGTAGAGTGGTTCCTTTGGATTTACAGGAAACATGAATTATTTTCTGAATTTACTGTATCGCTGAATTTCTATCCCTGTCTGTTCCACTGTTGATACTGTACCTTTAACATTTTTTGGGGGAAAACAATAGAGGAAAAAAACAATTCAATCTAATTTGGTGAAAGTTGCACTAGAATATTGAAAATTATAGGTTTCAATGACATCCATCTTGATATTGAAAAGTACATGTTAAGTACCGTCAATTGTTAACTTTGAAAGCAGCGGATACGAGTAAGTATGACAGAAATACCTCCGCAGCCTTTCTCATTCATTTTCGCTATTTGTCTTATTCTGTGAGTTGCATGTATTGTGGCGACAGACTTAAATTCGTCTGAGTATTAGTATTTGCCGAGGAGAATATTAATTACGACGGTAGCCCGGACGAAACTTCTCAATGATGAAGGTATCCTACCAGGACAAATTAAGTATTTGCCGAGGAGAATATTAATTACGACGGTAGCCCAAACGAAACTTCTCAATGATGAAGGTATCTAGTACCTACTCTACTAGGACAAATTAAGTATTTGCAGAGGAGAATAGTAAAATTTCTCAATGATGGAGGTATCCTACCAGGATAAATTAAGTATTTGCCGAGGAGAATATTAATTACGACGATAGCCCAAACGAAACTTCTCAATGATGGAGTTATCCTACCGGGACAAAAGAATATTTAGTATTCTTTTTCTTTTACTATACATCGTCACATACTGGTGAAAAATTCATGCTGTGAAGGTATCCAGTAATTCGCTCACTTTTTCTGTACGAGTTATCTTTAAAATGACAACAGAAACTCCACAAATTCTCTACTCATCTTACTGCGATATGGGAAGAGGGCTCTTAAAGAATTTACAAATTTGAAACATTTAACCCTCTCCCTGCTGAAGGCACCGGGAGATGCCATTATGAGCAGTGCGTTTGCCTAATCCAGCAGGGAGAGGGTTAATACGGTTCTATTCTCAGCTCTTGTCTGCTTTTGTAATTTTTCTAACTTACGATCTTCACTGCCTTACATGGTGTCTTTTTAATTGTCACGTTTCCGTTTCTGTTCCAAACAACAATCATATAGCGCTACGAGATTTTTTAGACTTGCTATTTATGATCGTTCATTGGAAAAGGAGCCAAATCATGAATTAATTCTATCATCGGAAAAGCTCTTTAATATTGATTTGCTTAGCTATATGTGACAGAGTGTCGGTGTTATGTGATACGATATCCTAGTATACTATTACCGGGTATCATTAATGATCATATGTCGTTTATTCATCCAGCGATGTAAAGAATTGAATCAATGGAAATATTATTCGAGTACAATATTGTTGTGTATTAAAATGTTATGTCGACCTCGCGTAGAAGAATTCAGTGGATCAGCCAGCGAAAGATAACAGAAAGTATGACCGAAATAATTGTATTCAAATAGATTTACGTATACTATGGGTATAAGATTCTAAATGAATTTTTATATGACTATGAATAATAATTTGTATGAAAATTATGATGATGTATCTATGTTTATATGTATGTGTGTATATGTATGTGTGTATATGTATATATGTGAATGGAATTGACTTGCTGCCTTGTGTGTTGGTATCTGCATGTTAGACGACTACTAATCAAATGTTTTTTTTCCATCCCCATCTGCTTGCGCCAACAGTGAGTGACAATTTCTTTGGTAAGATTTGTTTTCATGATTATACACGTCATGTACCAGGCCCCTGGGTTACTAAGCTTTTTTTATAGTAAGATTTCACACTCAACTCAAAGTTTTGTTCTCAAATCATCATAAAAAATTGAACCCAGGGGCCAGGTTTTGAGAATTTTCTTAACTCTCTCCATGCTAAAGGCAACAAGAGATGCTCTAAAGAGCAGTGCATGTGCCTAATCTAGCAGGGAGAGGGTTAAATGTTGTCACATTTTTTCATTATTCATGGCTACCTTAAGAAGGAATGTTGATTGGTTTGCTATTATCATGTTACAAATAGCTTGTGGTAATGGAGGTAATCACAGTTAGGAGATATTGTTTTGACATCCTGTGAATGACGATCAAATTTACCAGTGATAGAGCATCTATTCTGAGATAGAGCATCTATTCTGAGATAGATAATATTTTGAGATAGAGAATCTATTCTATGATAGCCTCTATCCTATGATAGAGCATCTATTCTACAAATAGAGCACCTATTCTGTGATAGAACATCTATTCTGCGATAAGAGCATTTTGCGATAGAGCAAATGGGTGAAAGATTCCCACAGCGACGTTAAACTCGATAATCACTTTCACTCACACAAATGCTCTAGAACAATACAAACCACTGACTAGCATACTTTATTAATATTTTAATTGATTTCATTAACCCTCTCACCATCCATTTCATTTCTAAGAATTATAAAATACATCTTCATTCACTGTTTTTTTATCCTTTGGATTTTCTTTTATCAAATACTGTCAAGGTATATAATTCTGCTTTTATTAAATTATTTACTTTTCTTTACAGGAATGGGCAAGGAACTGGAAAACCTAATTTTAGAAAATACAGAATTACTAGCAACCAAGTAAGTGAATCCTAGATATTGTTGACGTTTTATTACATGGACTATAGTGAAATAAAATTCACTTGTTGATGGTAAATATGAAGCTTTAAATATGCTTGTCCAGGGACATTGAAATAACTATATGCTGTATAATATGGATATGCCCTCATATTGAACCAGTCAGTAATAATGTATGTGTTTTGTTACAGAAATGCCTTGAATATTGTCAAGGACGATCTCATAGCGAAGGTGGATGAACTCTCGAGGTAAGTCAGTTTTGTTTATTAAATTTCTCAGAACTCAGATATAGATTTCCTATGAGTTAATATAAGGCATGTGTGATAGCCCAATAATAGAACATAGAACATAGAATTCAAGAGTCGGTCAAAGCTTACGAGTTTCAATGAGACACAAGTTACCTTTCCGACATGATCCTAATAGGAATTTCTGTGTGAACTGTCATTGATTGCATATTGGTGAAAGATTCCCACCTGTTGTTGTTTTGAAATTCTTCATTGTTAAAATAATAAATAGCTAAATTATTTTCCAAAAGGGCTACCGGCCCTTCATTAATTTTGTTATGAGTAAATATTTATATTCCTCCATGCTAATATTAAAATAGAATATTGTGTAATATTTCATTCCTAACCCTTCCAGTTGTTGAGCATGAAATTGGTATCAAGTAGAGCATTTGTGTAATAATTATATCCTAAGCAAACGCACCACGACTATACTGTTCACTGCTCACACTCAATGTTGTTGCCCACAGTGAGCAGGAGATACTACGCGAGGAGATCACGTCTCTCCAGGCGGTCAAAGGTCGTCTACAGCTCCGCATCACCCAGTTAGAGGAGGACCTGAAGAAGACCCGTGAGGATCTTCTGAAGAAGAACTCTTCAGGAACTGGCGACGAGGAGGTAGCTTTATGTTGTTTTTAAGTCGACTATTGTATTATTACCGGTAAATATTATTTGTCGCATAGATAACATGCTTCACACAAAATGGGCAGGTCATACTGGTAGCATTGTGCACGACAGCAGGGACAAAGCATAATTCCCATTCATTCCTGTGTTGTCCAGGACGATGTTCCCATGGCGCAGAGGAAGCGGTTCACGCGGGTTGAGATGGCGCGGGTGCTGATGGAGCGGAACCAGTACAAGGAGAGGCTGATGGAGCTGCAGGAGGCCGTGCGGTGGACCGAGATGATCAGGGCCTCCCGAGAACACCCAGAGGCCGGCCTCCAGCCAAAGAAGAAGTCGTCCATTTGGAACTTGTGAGTACCAGCTTTTATCTTTGTTCTTGGTGTCGTAAAGTAACGTCGATTTCGTCACTAGGCGCACATATAATCGTTGTCGTATTTTTTTTTCAGAACTTTTTAATTAGGGTGATATTTCATTTGTCTAATTTCAATAGGGTTTTTTTAATTTTAATTTCGAGATTTATGTTGAATGTTTTTTAGAACTATTATCATGCAATAATATAAATGTTGAATGTTCATAACCCAGTACAAGTAATCATTTATTTATTGTTAAATGTAGCTTTTTGGGTGTTTTATGTTTGCTTAGCTTATCCCGTAGTCATTATTAATATTTTCTGTTCAGTGTAAAGTTTTATTTTGCATAAGCTGTCCAATATTTATTAATATCCCCTCAAATCCTCTCTGTATGATAATGGTAAGGAGCTGAGATATACTGTTTCTTCTTTCAAAGCTTTGCCAACTTCTATGATGGCTGAGTGAGCGGAATGCATGTTGATCAGGATAATGTCTCAGGAATATTCTGCCGCTAGAATATCAAATAAAGCGCTTCCCATGCTAGTCCCCTGTCTCAAGGCCACACAACGAACGTTCTGGACATAGCCAAAGGGAGATTATCACAGTAGCCACTGGGGAGATTCATCCCATTAGCATAGGGGAGACAATCCCATTAGCCAAGGGTGATAATCCCATTAGCAAAGGGGAGACAACCCCAATAAGATATAACGCCTGAAATGAAATTTTTAGTTTATGGTTGTGCTGAAATTTGAATTGTTTTACATTTGGTAATCTTTATAGTGATTTGTTTTGTAATTAATTTTGTAGTTTTGGCAAGTGGCTTGAAAAGCGTTGGTTTGAACTTTGTAGTAGTACAATATTTGAGTGGGAAGTTATGTTAACCATTAACATTCTATAAGTAGTAATACTAACTAACAAAACTATATAAAATATAACCTGAATAATACAACTCTTCATTATTATTAATACTCAAATGTTTTTCAGTATATTTATATGATTGTATATAATATTTTTGAAGAGTATTTTCATATTGAAATCTCGACTGTATTTTTTTTATATCTTATTCAATACTAACATTATATGAATCAATGCACAAATCAGTCTGCTATTATTACTTTGTACACCACATATCAGTATATATATTGAAATAATATTACAAAAACTTATCTATGATCTCAATCTTGAAACCCCAAGGCTAAATGTTTAATTTACAACGAAGAGGATGATTCCAGGTGACAGAATTATGTTATTATGAGTAGTAACAGGGCTCAATTTAGCAACTAATTTGGAAGCCATGGCGACCTAATTTTTCATTTGGCTACCAATATTTCACTTATTT
>JAUTBZ010042888.1:0-18739 GCA_032361785.1 Lepetodrilus galriftensis
CATAATAACTGCTCAAATACGCTTATTACCCAGTCAACGGATCTGTTCACTCAAATTCCTTCTCAACTCCCTGGGGAGTATACAACCTGAGCTGCCATTCAAGGCGCATCAAGGTTATTAATCACATGTATTTCATGTAAATATATTTTTATTATATAAATATACATGTAGTTAATACCCGATTTATTAAATTATTAGTTCAAACTGTTGTCATTACAGATGAGTATTGCCACATATGTTGCATTGTTACATATTGTGATGTTGCTTAAATTAAATATATCATCATCTACATGGAATTGGATATAAAATATTATTTCATAAATGAACACAAACATACTTTCACCACACAAACAAGGAATTATTTAATGTTTTTAATAATACTGACAATATATTATAGTGCACATGTGTATCGTATTATAATTCCATAACAACAAATGTTTGTATTGCAGTAACAGATCTCTAGTTCCTATGATACCTTGATTCCAAGAATAACTAAGAAAAGTACGCTTCATCCTCAACTAATCAGTCTATCATGTCACCGAGTCTGACAGAAAGCACAGATGTTACACGCATGGCATATATTTAACGGATACAACATGAAAACAAACAATAAATGATAACATTACTCTTCAAACATTACAACAAGCTTAATGCTAAATCCATTGCAATCGCTGTATCTGTGAGGAGTATCAGGAGGTCAGCTTGCAGCCATTCTTCCCCTCTGAACATATAGACATCCCTAGTGAAATCAGAATGATCCCTGGCCAGGCTTAGCAGAGACTAGAAGCAAGAGCTCCCTGGTTCAAAGGCTAGTGGTGGCAACAACGCTGCATCTTGTTCCCTCTCCCTCCCTCTCGCCCTCTCCCTCCCTCTCGCCCTCTCCCTCTCGCCCTCTCCCTCCCTCTCGCCCTCTCCCTCTCGACCCATCTCTGTCCTGTGCTCAGCTTGTCACAGAGTCATCAATGAGAGACAGTTCCTTCAAGTACTGAGACTTAAGGTTTTTCAGGTAACTCCTCAAACTTGCATCATCTAGACGAGAATTCTTTGCGACCTGAGACAGCTTGGTGGCAAGTTTGAAATTCGCCCGTTCTCTTCTCGCCTCTGGGTCTATGGTGTAGTATTTCTGGGGACATTCAATAAAAAATGTTCCCAGTTGTAATTGGTAGGACAACTTTTAACAGACAATCTGAGAGTGTCATCTTGTAATATCAATAGCAATAGCATACTTGTCTTCTTATTATTGGAATGAAAAGTGCTCAAAGTAATAATTCCTTGTCCATTAACAATCATCATATAATCTAGTTCATATATGGACAATCTCCCACGAGTTATTTGGTATTACAGATTACTTTTCTCTCGTTGAATTAATGTTCTAAGTCCCAAGATTTTACTGCATTAATTTCACGAGGGAAATATTATTTGTAATCCAGAGTAGCAATTGGGTTATAGTTTAAATTGCCCTTAATGAATTTGAATGAAGATAACCATATTTAAGTACCGTAAGTCAACATCGCTTCTCATCCGTGTAGGAAAACTAAAATCTAAATAAGTATAATGACATCATAACCACTGGCCACACCAAGCCATGACGATCATTATTCATCATTACATGACGGCATAATGCGTCAGATTGACCAATGGATGTACACATCTTCTGAAACGAACCAATCGGCAAAGCTGTGTAATACAGATAGTAGTAAACTACATTCCATCTGCACACAAGGATGGGCAATATGGGCCTGTGGTTCATTTCTCAAGTAAACTTCATGAGCACACACTACTGATAATTAATCACTAGCAGATATATACAAATATAGAATACTAGTACATCACCTACCTTCTGTTGTTCATCAAGTTTCTTAGCCATGGCTTTTGCGTCTTCTATGACAGACCTTGGCAAAGTTGACAGTTCAGCCAGCTGAATTCCTAGCAGGGGAAATTAAAAGTCATAATAAAACAGCATTATCAAAGACATTTGGATGAGATTCTGGAATATATGGTTAATAGATTAAATACAGAAATTATTTTATATGCGCAATATCAAGTTTGCAAATGATTAAATTGTTGAAACAATTGTTACTTTCTTTATGAATAAATATACTGACAACATAAAATTGGTTTTCCAATAAAGATTCTTTTCAACGTTAACATTTTCAATGTTCAACTGTATCCCCGTGATCAGTGATATGAGTATGTTTGGTTTAAGCGAGTGAGTATATTTGAAAGATACTAATGTCCTACTATAGGTAAGTTTTGTCTATTATGGTAAGTTTGGCAGACATTACGTTTCTGGTATAAGTAAGTTTGGTCTCCTAAGAGAATAAGTAAGTTTGGCAAACACTAAATTCCTAATTGTCCAGGACAAAAACGTCATTATGCCACACTGGGATGCAACAAAATACACGCGGCATGCTACGGATTGTCACGGCTTGGGCGGATACGGCACAGACCATTCCCATCACAGATTCAGAGTTGTGACATGTTAGAGATACCTTTAATATGTCAAGTGCTTGGCTGGGGACATTCTTCTACCGGCTGATTCAATAATAATAGTTAATAATAGAAGAAGGTGATAAACATCTCAGGAGATATGAGATTCTGGGGGCATACTCTCGAAACGTTCTAACGAACTTCTTAGCCTAAGAACAGGAACTTCTTAGCCTAAGAACAGTTCGTAGCCATACTATAAGACTCGTTAAGAACTGTTCTTAAGCTAAGAAGTTCGTAAAAACGTTTCTATAATAGGCCCCGGGTTCGCTGTTACTTTCAACATTTCTATAAACCAAATAGGGTATTATTACAAATAGTGTGTGTCGTATATATAACCGTTCAAGATGGCATAGACAGATATACGGTCACATAAGACCCTTCAGGAAGGTATATAAGGTCATATTAACCTTCCAAGGTGGTATAACACGTATTGTAGTGACAATGCTTCATTATATAATGTTTTTTTCTCTAAATCAACCTGCATGCCTGTACACTGGGATTGAGTACATCACAGATCCAACATTCTTATGTCATGCCTGCTACTGTGTATTCTTCAACGCTGCTCAAGACAATAAACTCATTGTAAAGCTTGGAATTCATGCTTCGATGTGAAATCTCCTCAACAAAATCATAAGCTTCCCTATGACCGAGAAGTCAACCTGTTACAGCATTCATCAGTTAGTTCATAATTATTATTTTACTCTCGGAAATACGAACCATAATGTTTTTCCTGGGTCCTTCCTTTCGAGAGAACATGGGTGTAGGCGACCTTGTCACAGTTACCCTGGGTACTGAATGTATGTTGCACCTCAAAGAAATAGCTGAAATATACCAGTAACATAGCTCAGCCATCTGTAAATATTCTTTTCATGCCTGAAAGCTACAAGCCAAGATAACAAAGGGATACAAGAATGGAACAAACGTGCGCACTCTAAATATTCACAACATCCTCGAGAGAAGTTTAACCCAACTGGTTGTGCATTGTTTAATCTAATTCCAACAAAACATTATGATATAATATAGAGAGCATTGAAACAGGGAAAAAGTAATGTCTACTTCATAATTTGAACATTGTTTTATTTTTATTTCACGATTGTTCAATTTTGGTAACGTTCATGTATTGTTTGTGTTTGTGATGTGAGATGATGTGAGATGACGTGGAAACAAACACAATTATTGATGGATAAATAAACAAAGTGTTACAATTTCTTGCCGTGGAAATCACTCAGATTTTTACAAATGCGTATAGTAGATAGAATGTTCGATTTGTTTTAGAACGTATACCAGCCCAATTTATTTTGCATTTTTGCAAGCATTCCTTTGCAAATACTAGCAAATTATCTTCTGTTGTTGTTTTTTTTTTTTGTTCAGCGCCATTGATTATCTTAGGCACTATATAAATTACATATTATTATTAATATTATTATTATTATTATTATTTATTATTATTATTATTATTATTATTCTGGTTGAAATAATGTCTATGCGCTTTGCTATACTGTAGAATAATGTATCAATAAACAAATCAGTTGAAAGTAACCTCAGTGTCATTCTCTCTACTTCAACTACATAGTTTAGCAATTAAAATGATATTCAACGTCAATGCCGCTAACACGTTCATTCTATAACCTGAAACTTCGAAAATTGAAAAACAAAAATAAAGATTGATGCTAAAAAAAAATGGTTTGAAAATCCCTGAATCCTCCTCTGGATCTGCCACTGCGCCGAGACCAAACAAGCTTGACAACTGCACCGAGACCAAACAAGCTAGACAACTGCAAAGGTAGGCAAGTGATTGCACCAAACTGATTTTCACCCAGCTTTCTCTGATGTTCTTTTTATACCTCAAAGCAGTCCCTCAAATAATCCAGGCCCCATTGATACTCCTTGCCAGGTTTGATCAACTCAAACATATACTGTGGACATTAGCGCATCACTAAGGTTGCGTGGACAGACACTGTTCCAATTGAGGTAACAAGTGTCTAAATAGGAAGTGGGCAATTATTTTTAGTATGTTTGGTAAAAACGATCAGAGAATGCATTTGGCTGGAGGAAAGTGCTTGCAATGCATTTTGCACATTGGATCTAAATGTGGGAACAATTCTGTCGACGTAGTGTATGCTTTTGGTGGAGGGAATGGTGCAAGCATGTTCTAACAGTGAATACAATGGTTAACAGATGAAACACTTGCACTCTTTCTATTATAAACGTAAGATGTATGCAACAATTTCAGTGACATTATTCTAAAATCAATAGTTAAATGTAAGGAAAATATCAATAACTGATCACACAGGAAAGAACCAATATCTGGCAGGAAGTATGTCTCAGTGTTTCCAGTCGTTTAGTAATACACATGCTTTAACCCTTAATTGCTGGACACTGCAAAGTATTGATATACTAGTAGTTTTCTTCTGTTCACTGTACATTAGACACATTCATATATAGCTATGGTAGTAATGACTAGATATGATTATATTGCATATAAAGCAGCCAGACATGAACGAGGAAGTATACATTCTTGACACGCAATTTTCTTGACCCTATACCCGGTACTAGCTACCACGGAAGATAACGTCAGTGGGTTATATATAACAATGTTATCATATTGTAGATAATACTTTTTTATTTCACTGATTGGTTGTTATCAATCATAAACATGCTGTGTCAGTTTTATTATAATAATGTCGAAAATGAATCCATAGGCCAGTTCTTGTCATATAGTTTCTGACTGTCTAGTGTTGTGCACATTTTTCCAAAAAAAAAACAATTTAAATCATTAAAATTCGAAAAGAAATTGCCATGAGACGTCTTTGACAAGGACACAATTATGATGTCATCATTACCCATTGTGATGTCATCATTACCCATTGTGATGTCACAGCTTGAGCCACACCCCTCCATCGCCTCATACCCCCACCGCACCATTAAAATTGCAATATTTGTGTTTAATTGTGCAAAGTGTTGATGCAAAATACTTGCTATTGTAAACTTACTACGTCTTTTAACTAAGTCCCCCCAAAACATAGACACAGTGTTCGAATTTGAAAATCTGCAATGTAAACGTATCTGTGTGACCCCCTGCAAATTACAGATGTTACCTCAAATTAACATTGGGCCTATGGAGAATGATCCCCTTATTGTTTTCTTAATTTCGAACACTGCAACATTCATTACAAAATATGGTACAACACACTGACAACAATGTGACAATCTCTGCATGTCCTGACACAGAGCTGCAACCTGTTGGCGATTAGTTTCATTTCCTCCTGCTACACACAGCCCAGCGAGCGCGCAGTAGGAAATGTCATGTCAACTGGTTACAAAGAACAGCGTCCATACCACACGACTGCCATGTTGACCCTCAGAGGTCAGTGTTTGCATACAGTCATGTAGGACAATATCTCAAACACAGCACAAACAGATGGCAAGCTTGTAACAGGAACTGAAGTGTCCAAGAGAGTGACCATTCAGTCAATACCGAGGATGACCTCTACGAGTTCACTTTTAGTCTGTCTCAGCGTGTCCAGTTGAAAATATTTGAGAAAACCGGACCAGGAACAAAAGTACATTTATACAACAATCACATATTTGTGTTGATTGACCAATATATTGATTGACCTTATTCCTGATGAAGTCAAGTAGAGATGCTCGACACACTGGTGATTTTGAATTTTAATCCACCAGGAAGATAATGCACTAAGTGTAGTCTGTACTAGTTAACCTAGGTTATAGTTTATGATTGCTCCATTAGTAGGGCGAGTTATGGTATGTACATACAAATAACTTGTAAATAATGTATTCATTAATTCATATTCAAATACATTCTTTATTGCATGAATGGCCACTGGATACAGTAATACATTAATAATGAATTTACCGGTAAATATCACGACTGCAGGTGCACAGTACATGCTATTATATAACAGCATTAGTTCACATCAGCTGACAAGATATTATTAATTTTCATCAAATTTACATTTACACAGAATATTTATTACACCAGTATAAACTTACTTTTCAACATTTGGGTAGAGATTTTCCAAATGTGTCAGCTCCATGAAGTGTGTCACAAAGAAAATGTAAGCCTGAAAGCAGATGTGTTGTCCTCAGGTGAACAAATATATGGTACCATTATGAATAAGAGAATTTCAAAAATACAATATTCAATTAATTTATACTTATGAAGAAAACATAAAATATCTGTGCCTAAAAAATTACATATAATTTCTACTACACTGTCACTGAGATTGTCTGTAAACCATATTTGTTTTGGGCATGGCCTGGTAGCCAGTAAACAGAATTTCAAAAACTAAAGCCCACTGGACATAACACACCAGTACAAAACCCCTCTGGACAAACTCCACCTTGAACATGGCCCAACATGACTTAATTCAACTCAGCCACTTGTACTCAGAGCACCTCCATAATACTCATGAGATGTGAAATTAAATGTGAAACTAAAGCTTGCTCATAGTGCGACATTGTTACCCCAGTCAGTGGATCAATGTGCATTCCTTTATCATCCTCAACTCCCTGGGGATACTACAACCCAAGCTGCCATTTCAGGTGCTAGAAGGTAAACATTCACTTTCCTCTCAGTATGAATAACAGGATCGTATCTAGGATTCGTTCCTGCCCCACGCTGAATCACAGGCTGAAAAACTTGTGGTGTCACCTTAGGCAAGTGGCTTAGTTCGAAAATGCCTCTGTTCACCCAGCAGAGAATGGGTACCCGGAATGATGAGATGGATTGTGAATGATAACCTTGATGCGCCTTATATGGCAGCTCAGGTTGTATACTCCCCAGGGAGTTGAGAAGGAATTTGAGTGCACAGATCCGTTGACCGGGGTAATAAGCACATTTGAGCAGTTATTCTGGATATTTGCACTATATAAATGTATAATAATAATAATGATAATAATACATATACAATCTTCATTTTCATATTGAAACCACAGACAATCAGCTCACTCAAGATGCACTCAAAAGGCAAATGTTCACAGATACCAATAGCAAGGTTAATTTTGCATGTCATGTTTTTATTACAAATTTATGTTTTGGTCCATACCACCAAAATGTATTACAATTGTATCAAATAGAAAATCATCACGCCTGGTTGTATTTTACACTATAGAATCTACTTAAATTATTATTATTCTTTTTATAATTTATAATAATTATGCTGTCGCACTCAAATGAGTTCCAGAAACATGAACAACAACTGCTTGTCACTCACAACATGCAGATTATCTTCAAGGTAGAATCAACAGTATGTTTCTTGTTGCAATATAAACTGTTTCTTTACTTGGGTAAGCACAGTGTTCACCGAGTGTACGTCAGGTACAGCGTCATAGAATCTGATACAGAAACAAGTCCATGTGGAGACAAATGGCTCATATCACACTTGCAGGAATAACACCAATCAAAAGAAAGCCATCTGTGTTGACAGTGAGAGACCAAGTGAGAGAGACTATCAAATCAAATACACCTCCAAAAACACAGTCCTAAATCGACGTATACTCATCCAAGTTTGGATGTTTCAACACAACCTAGGCAGCACTATGATAACATTAAACTCCCCTTATATTATCAAACATTGCTACAGAACAAATACATTGCACGCATTCCCGCAGGTGCATGGGAAATGAGAGCCTGGCAATGCCCACTTGATAAGCAGTGCACTGGAAATACAGAAAGACTATCTGTAAAGTATACAGTGGTGAGGCCCCCAGATCATACAGGACGGTGTGCAGGCAGGCAGACTGTCTGCCCTCAGTCACCTGGGGACTGTCTGGGTAGGAGGAACAGAGCTGTGACTGAAGAACAGAGCTCTCAGAGCTGTCCCTGAGCTGTCACCAAGGAACATAGCTATGACAGGAATGGAGCTATGACTAAGAAACAGAGCTGTGACTGAAGAACAGAGCTGTCCCTGAGCTTTCACCAAGGAACAGAGCTATGACTGAGGAACAGAGCTATGACTGAGGAACAGAACTATGACTGAGGAACAGAACTATGACTGAGGAACAGAGCTATGACTGAGGAACAGAGCTATAGTTGAGGAATAGAGCTATGACTAAGGAACAGAGTTATGACTAAGGAACAGAGCTGTGACAGGAATAACCGAGATAGAGCTACGACTGAAAAACAGCTGTCAGCAAGGAACAGAGCTATGACTGAGGAACAGAGCTATAGTCATAGTTGAGGAATAGAGCTATATGACTGATGAACAATTTGCAGTTTCAATCTAAGTATATCATTTTGTCCATGTGATATTCTAAAATAAAAACATATTTTTTCTTCTTGTGTGATGCATAATAAAATTGCAGGATTTTTTTTTATTGTAAATTGTAGTACAATAACAGATAAACACTTTTTTTTATTACTTGCTTACAGTTTATTTTTTAACTTGGAGACCAGGAATTCATTGAACAAACAGGAAGAGGCGATCCATTTCCACAGTGGCAACATGACTGGTGGTTCTGCAGTGTGTATGTCTTGCATCATGGACCTGTCAGTAACGGCTTCATTTAGTGGCGTATCTGTATCCCATGTCGTTAGTTCCTCATTAGTCTTGTGGAGAGATGGAGCCACGGAGAGACACCCAAACATTAACACCTGATAACACTTGCCCTCCATCAATGACCTGAATCTAAGGTCTCCCGTCTAACACTGATCAGCGGATTCCAGCTCTATGCTCCAGCTTCTGTAGCCTTACATGATACAACTTCCTAAATCTGTTAAGCACCGCAGACTACACCAATCAACTGATCAATTTATCTCCACCTGTGATTTAGTTGGGTTTTATTAAATATTAGATTAACTTATCTGGGACTGCGATTACTTTAACACATTATCGAGTATATGACAGTTACAGGAACACATAGTTCAGTTTCCAAAGCCAGAAAGCATCTACAAAGATTAGAAGTTATAACATTTTCACAAATTAAAAAAAGACTGGTTTTCTGAAGTTTTCTGAAATTTCTGGATAATACTTCAATAGTTGTTTAGTTAATAACAAGGATGATGCATTAGTCCATATACGTTGTATATATTTTACTACAGTGCTCCCTCGATATAACGCTGATGTTGGGGTCCATGACATGCCACCCGCGCTATAATGCCCGCGTTATATCAACGAATATAATTAGAGAAAAAAAAAATCTTTTTTTTTTTTAATTGGGTCCGCGTTGTATCCGAATCCGTGGTGCATTGAAGGGCGTTATATCGAGGAAGCACTGTACGTTTCAAAATATGTCCTGGACACTTGAAACTTATGCCTGAACTTTATATTGTGTTTAATTGCCAACACCGTCCTGTTAACCCTCTCCAACCGAAGACAACCCGAGAAACCCAATACAGCAGTAATTGCGACTATTTCAATAGGGAGATTAAAAGCATATAAACAATTTGAACGATTCCAGAATTTAACAGCAAGATTGTATTTGTTTCGTATTTCTATGATGACTAGGCCAAGACAGAGGTCTATAAAGCTACACTAAATGCCAGGTTCTCGTCCGCGGGTATTACAATATACATGGCTATAAATGCAGCAGGCAGACATGAAAATATCCTATACTCCATTATTGCAGAAAAGAACACAGTCTAGTTGTCATAAACTTGGTGTGAGGCATCATATATCCTGGAGCCAATAGCTGTGCTACCCAATTGTGTAATCTATTTCCCTCCATACAGACAACTGTAGGCTTCGCACTTCTACAACTGTCAGGCTACAACACCCTGGTGATATTTAACAGGTGATTATCCTCATCTTGTAACTCACACACTCCAGCCTACTAATCCCTCCGTCGCCACCCTTGTCTCCCTACCTCACACACACACTAGTAGCGCTCTAGTAATGCTCTAGTAATGCTCTAGAAGTGGCTCCAATAAACTAACAATATTACAGAAGTAAATACATGATTTACAGTAGTACATATTTCTAAATCGTCTTATTTTGGTTTAATTAAATAATGAAAAATTATTGAATGTGCGGAGTATCAAAGTATTATATTTAGAATGTAATTTCTATAAAATGTGTGAAAATCATATCCTATCAAAATTATAGCTTAGATTTCAAAACTGTCATATTAGGTCAACATGTCGAAAGAATCACAAATTCTCTACAGCATAATGACATATTTCATATGACATAACAGTAGCCTAGGTAGTTAGTAGCTCACGTGACACAGTAGTTTATGCGATACAACAGTCAATGTGACTAAATATCCTATGTGATATGGTAGCCTATGTGGTACAGAAGCCCAGGTGACACAGCAACCCACATGACACTATCAGCCCACTGGAGTGGCACCGGGACTGTCAGTGTGGATGTAAGGACCATGCGGGACTGTCAGAGTGGATGTAAGGACCGCACAGACAGCCTGAAAGTGAAGCCCTCACCCCAAGCTGGCAGTGATAATCGAGACCATGTTTGTTTGCCGAGACTTGGAAGTGTTTTCACAGTGGGAAGGTGGGGGAGTCAAGACGGAGATTTAACTTACAGTATCAGGACCTGCACACTCACTTACTCCTTCCACTTCCAGCATGTATCGTATGTGTGGTCAAAAGTCAGCAAAGCATGTATCGTATGTGTGGTCAAAAGTCAGCAAAGCATGTATCGTACATGTGGTCAAAAGTCAGCAAAGGCCAAACGTATTTCTCTTCAAGTATCAATATTATCCGTTACATATATTATGATAAAACTATATTATTGATAAAATTCTGGTAGTCAAATAATTTGAGTAAATTATATTTTAATCATTCAGTGTTGGGTCTTACTTGGAGACAGTAGTGAGACGGTGTCAATATAAAACCTCTTCTCAGTGTCTCATAAAGTTATGTTAGCTCTGATCAAAGCCCGATTCCATTCTTTGAAGCTGACTCTGGTGCAGAATCCACACTGTCTGGAGCAGGTGTCGGGCTACACTCACAGCAATAACTCCTCACAACAAATACCAAACTCAAGCCTTAAACTGTTACGAAGATACCAACTAGCAAAACATTTATGGCTACACTAACAAACACATCTCTGTTCTCTGTGTAGTTATCTCCAGTCTGAATTTCCAATGAGGCAACAAGAGCATTGATGACACAAACAAATTCAACTTCTCAGTTACACAGAAAGAAACAAACTAAATAGGTACATCTAGACAGGTCGAGAGATCTAGCATAATAAAATGAAAAGTATTAATTACCGATGTAATGAAATTTTGGATGATCCAACAGTGTTTATTTCATGGCAGTCTGGTCCTTGAAAACCTTTCGATATTTGCCTTGTAATGGTTCCGCGAGTAAACATTATACACTTGCAGAGATACTGGTACACAACTAATGTCAATGCAAATCTAACCCATGTGCAGGTACAGATGTGAAATTCGTTTGGTTAACATTATGAGAAATGGTTGTGCACAAACTAATATTGATGTGTGAGTACTGGTTGTGAAGATGTGCATTGATGGACATTGGATCCAATAATGAATCAATGAATTATTGTTTTAAGTCACGACGGGAATCTTTCACCCATAGGTGACGACGGATCCAATAACAACTGAATCCTATAGAATATGTCTCAAGAAGATGTACAAGAGACCAGTCTTACCCTGAGCTAGAATGAGGTTACTTCACTGATCTATACACTCTAGATTCAGGTTGGGAATGCCAGACAGGACAAGATGAAGTTTGAAGGAGTGACAGAAAGGACAAGACTCACCTCGATGAAGTTTATGCAATGACAGACAGAACAAAATAAAGTTTGTGGGAATGACAGACAGGACAAGATGAAGTTTGAGGTAATGACAGACTAGACAGGACAAGACTCACCTCGATGAAGTTTGAGGTAATGACAGACAGGACAAGACTCACTTTGAGGTAAGACAGACTAGACAGGACAAGACTCACCTCGATGAAGTTGGCCAGCAGTGCACAGCTAAGCTCCTGCTCCAGGATGCGTCTGTTGGAGGTGTTGTTGTAGCAGCAGGAGATGAGGGTGGGGAAGAGGACATTGGTGAGACGGGGGTCGCTGAAGTAGGAGAACGGGAGGGCACACAGCTGCTGCAAGACCGTCGGAGGCTGTCCGGACTGGATGAACACCTGAAACACAATTGTAATCATTGCATTAGAACCACTATTGGCATACAACTTATGATTGGGTGACTGTTTACTTAAAGTTGCTCCAGGACATATGAAACAATGCAAATTATGAAAGACCAGTTATGTACAATAGTGATAAATAATAATATTTAGATGTATCTGCAAACCTAAAATAAATATGAAGACATCATCATTCAAAAGATTAGGTCTATCGAATGAATGAAAATGTTGATAATTAATCAATAAAATTCATTAATATACACTTGATTTCCGATTTCAAATTAATGACAATTTAAAGGAACTATTTAAATCACATAATCAATATCTGTAACACATTGCAAGTGATTCATTGCATATCATCACAGCAAGAATCTTTCACCCATGTGCGACAACTGTAATACATAAGGGAGACATATATTAAACCTATCCCAACACAGATTATAGACATAACTGAAATTTATTGGTTCATTGTGTCTATCAATAATAAGTGATAAAATATTGTGCTGGCTGACATTAGTACAACTGCAACATACAAGGACCAAATATGCCAATCATAGAAACAGTTACAGTGCTATCAAGCCACAGATCTGTGGTATCCAAAGTGAACAGGACAGTAGTGCAGGCTATCACCGTATCAGTGAGGAGAGGACAACTGTTGTCTACATTCTGTAGTTCTATTACCACAATAACAAGCTGATAAGAGCAGAAAGTCACAGGAATGATAGCATATATTCAAGTTAGTTACAATATGAAGCCATGGTTCGGTATGGGCAGCGACACCACATCAGATAGGCCAGAAGAGTGGCGTCAGAGACCAGGCAATCTCTCGTTCATCATCTAAGCTTCATCTCTCTGCCACTCACTTCTAGCATCTCCCACAGGTAGATGACTATGATATGTGCCCACACCTCACAACAATGTAGCTTATCACGGAATATACCAGTCTAGGAAACTACAGGTACAGGAATATATTTGCATGGCAACCACATGATGACTTTTTAATATTGTGAGCTAGAACTATCTAATGTATGGAAATATCTGTTGATGTCAAATAATAACAGAAATTGGGGCATGAAATATTTATTTTTGTTAAAGTTACCTTAATGCGCGCAAGATATTTTCATATCCAAATGAAAAAAAATCAAGTGCTAAACAAGTATGACACAAAAGCTTTGGGTTGTAAATTCAATGTGTAAATGGACTTTCAAAATTAATGTGTGCAACATCATTTGAGGATATTGGGAAACCTACCCAACATGAGTACTGATTCTAATTATTTTTAAAGTGCAGTGTTAGGAACCAGACCCAGTAAGTAAAACAATGAAATTCGATGCTGCCTCCTTAGGTTGGTCTGTATGGAAATAGGTTCCCTGGTCTCCTTCATGATGGTCTGCATGGACGTAGGTTCCCTGGTCTCCCTTCAGGATGGTCTGTATGGACATAGGTTCCCTGGTCTCCCTTCAGGATGGTCTGTATGGACATAGGTTCGCTCGTCTCCTTCAGGATGGTCTGTATGGACATAGGTTCCCTGGTCTCCTTCAGGATGGTCTGTATGGACATAGATTCCCTGGTCTCCCTTCAGGATGGTTTGTATGGACATAGGTTCCCTGGTCTCCTTCAGGATGGTCTGTATGGACATAGGTTCCCTGGTCTCCATCAGGGTAGTCTGTATGGACATAGGTTCCCTCGATGGTCTGTATGGACATAGGTTCCCTCGGGTCCTCACCACAAACCCTCCATCAGCAGGTGATAAGAAACTCATCATGGTCACACTCGCAGATATCCGATATTTTGATAAGCTCAAAAATTAATAAAACTGTGTCTGGGGACTGAGGAGGGAGATGGTGATATCCCAATCTTTGAGGAAGCTGCAGTTGGATAGTCCCGGCGGGACCGCAGACCCATCTATCTCGCATCCACCGGTCAATTGATTTCATCTCTCATCTCCATCTCCTCTCACAATAAATGAAACACAGACCATTTATGGACTCTGCCAAGTGCCTTTTGTCTGCTGGGGGAAGTAGGTAATCGGGCACCATCAAAACATATTTGTTTCAGGCAATGTAAAATGAAAGGGATAAAATAACAAGAACTAACATGACAAAATGTTGATGTACTTGTATATAATTGTTGTTATTCCAAAGTAGTGTCAATAATAGCCACCAGTATACCCACATTAATTAATTAAGTAGCTAAACTTTTAAGTATTTTCCCTGTTGACAATCAATGACAACTTTAAAGCAGTAATATTCTAACTATCTACTTTCCAAATGACCAAAAGCTTGACCTACTGTCAACGTTGAAGAGAAAAATATCACTACTGTCCTCCTAGTTCATCTTCAAAGAAGCATAAAGAAGATTGCTAAATACTTGCAACTGACAAAATCTAACTTCATGACTGTCAACATTTGATGATGGAATCTAATGTAACTGGAGCGAGAGCTTGAACTGAAGGCAATGTTAGGTCACAGACTCAAAGAACAGGAAATTTATATTACAAGTAGACTATCAGACAAATTCCTTATTTAAAAAAAGTTAAAAATTAAAAAAACATCCCGCTAGGCTAAAGGTGAGGCTGATGTGTCAGAGAGAGAGAGGGCTCCCAGAGTTGAAACAAGGCATGCTGAGACTTATCACACAGAAAATAAGCAAATCCGTTACATGAGCTCCAATTTGTGTGCATTTAAAACAAGCAACATTGGGCAGTCATTCCAGAGATACTGGGACACCGTGATGAATTGCTTCCAATGAACTCTTCCAATGCAAAGATTCTTAATCAAACAAGAATAACTAACAGGCAGGATGCAATTTCTGAAAATCTCAAATATCCAACAATAAACACGAGATAAGATTTGAGCACACACCTAGGTAAACCAGGATCCGAGAGGGAATTGAATGGAAATTTGGCATGGTTGGGTTGGCGATGGAATGAAGGATACAGAAGCCAGACTGTGACAGTAATTTCTTGTGATAAGCCTGACCAAAGGGCCAATGGGGAGCGACAGTTCTGTCCTGTTCTGTTATGCATTATATCTACATCTATCACAGGCTGCACACTGAGCGAATATCTAGCATCACACAAGTCACGCTATAAATCAAACTAAAAAAACAACCTTCACTGGTCAAAAGCCGGCAATGTTCAACAAGGCTATCTGGAATATCCCTCACCCGCAAGTCGCGCTACAGTCACGTGCTTCCAATTTTCTAACATTCTTTTTTATTTCCTGTTACCGAGGAAGAAGTTCAGGGAGGGAGGAATTTCTGCTCAGCAAGCGAGCATAACTCATTGCACATTTATATTGAGGGAAACACCGAAAATAATTAAATGCAGCCCGAGTCAGTGTGGGTTCTTGAAGGTGATGGCGACATACTGCCAGCATCACTCTCAGGCCGGCATAAATCGCTTCATTCATAAATGTTTAGGTGATAGCAGCCCATAACTGTCAGCTTGCAGTACCGCCAATGTGAGTAACGAGAAAGCCTGCACATGTCGAAAATAGCTCTCACATTCACATATTCATAATTGTCACAGTCATATCTGTGCTTTCTGACAGATAGTCTTTCTAGTTTTCTCGCTGTTAGCTAACACTACCAGATTCCATGATGTCATCATTCTAAAAGAAAATCTGTATTGCTGGTTGGATTATTCTTAAAAATAAAGTTAGTAACAAAGAATGGTATAGTAACAAAGTATGTTAGACAAATGTACAATAAATGAAACTATTTACAAAAGATTGCTGTTTCAAGGTACTGTATGCCAATTTACTTTAAAATATACAAATTCTCTTGTATCTCCAAAATATATATCTAGTTCATCATTGGTCAAAAGTTATATTGTAGACGAAGATGGACACTTTTATTGCCAAATCACTGTCTTACTTCATATTATGTCTCTAATTCCATCTTCCATTTGGATAATTCTGTAGGTTTATTCCACTTGAATAAATGTCTGAAATTGGACAATCTTTAATCCTAATATCTCTAGCTTGTATGATCACTTAATAAGTTAATTTGCCTCAGGACACCAGTTATTTGGTCACGCACACAGATAAATGAATAAATGCGAGTCTGAAACGTTCCAAATGTAATGACATTGAAATATGACGTTTCAGGATGAGCTGTTTTTGATGGAAGCAGAATAATGGTAGCTGTGATTACATTCTGGTTTGACTTGATGACACTGGCTGCCCTGGTACGTAGATAATACTCTCCGATGACAAAGGTCCCTGGTCTCCACTTTCAACTCTCACCGAGACTCAGGCCAGCATTTCTCATCTTTAATTGGGAGCCATCATAATCCAAATGAAAAATTCTATCAAGCTAAGCCGTAATGACCTCAGTGTAATTTTCCAAACAGAAGAGCAAGCGGATTTGTCTTGCAGGTATACAATCGCAGTCGTCGGCGGTATTGAGGGAGGCTGAACTGTGATTGAGCACTGGGTGCTTTAGCTGATCAAGTTGCACCACAATGGCAGGGCAAATCCCCTATTTAACCCTGCAGTAGCCTCATCACTCATAAAGCCCATCACATTAGGATGTTGTTACCAAAACATTACTTCAGTCCCTTTAAGGCAGTGCACTGTCCGAAACGAAACGAAAAATAACTCAACTGATCTTTTTTTCATATTGGCATACCTTGATAAATCAATATATTTTGTAAGTAATTAATTTGTATTATTAATCAGTCAAACTAGGCCTTTCTCCTTAAGATAATCAGTCTTTCAACTTCAAGTAAAGTTACATAGATATTAGATATGGATTTCTCTATACCTATACGCAATACAATATCCTATAGACACATGTTTACTAACATAATTTTACTTCTAAGTTATTGCTATTAAATTAGCTCATACCAATTAAACAAATTGTAAACTAACTGTTTCAATAATGACTTCCAAATTATCCTGTGTTTGAATATAATATGAAACTTAACCAACACTGAAAACAACATTTTCGTTTGGAATTACACAAAAGTCTGGTAAAAGCTACTGGCGCCTGCTGAACCATCTCAGGTGGTGACTACAGTCATGTTTAACACTGCTACAGCGATGCAATAACAATGCTAAATTTGGAGAAAATCTTTCTTTAAATATTATCTGGCAGAAGATTGGTGAAAATTATCATTGACACACTATCTTATTTTATCATACAATCAATGCATGCAGGATTCGACCTAAAATATTGGACTATTTCTATGTAAATGGGTCCGGTATTACCGAGGATGCACGAGAATAAACAGCCTGGTACTGGGTTCCTCTCCAATCACTCACTAATGCATGAAGAAAGTAATTCCCCGAGCTGCCGCCATTCTCCTCATATATCACAAATCGCTCTGTTCAATACTTTCGGATTTGCGTTTCTTTCATTCACACTAATCTCCATCCAAAGAGGGATTTAATACTCAAATATCTTGAATAACCCTTTTTAATCTCCGAAGTCAGGTCATCTTCCATTAGACTAATTTGCTACCTACTCGCGGCAGAATGCAATCATTTCAACTAGCCGAATCAACCCAATGTCATCCAAAGAACAGTCAGAATGCAATGTGTATTTGAACACTATGACGTCATTCCTTGTGAAAGAAAAACTAAATCAGTTGAAAGCAATGTGAATCTAGTCAAGAAAGCTTCAAGAAGTGAGAGAAACAAACTCTATATAATTGCAAGGAAACCTTAATTTCATCATCCTAATGGAGCGCTAGATCTTAAGGTAAGGTAGGACAGATTTAGTTTGAAGTTATTTTGAAATTCCTTGATTGAAACTTCAGAGTTACTATAGATAAAAAGAAGGGAAAAAATGGCTCAAAAGTGAATTTATAATCGATTTTCCCAACACCCATGGTTGGTTTTATAATACACAAAAGAAACATACAAAGGTGATAAGTTCAAATACACTTTAGGCCTTTTATTTTTTATAAATTGGTTCACGGATCCGCCGACTCCATTTTCCCGAAAATTGAAAAAAAAAAAAATTGGAAAAATGGAAAAAAAAAATATTTTTAAAAATATATTTTATTTTTTTATTTTTTTTTATTTTTAACATTTCTTACCATTTAGCTTCCTTCATGCGAATACCAAAATGTTCTATAGCTGAAGGTTTGTGTTCATTCAGAGTGGTTTTGGTTATACATGTATATTTTAACTAATAAATCAACATATA
>JAUTBZ010042999.1:0-18734 GCA_032361785.1 Lepetodrilus galriftensis
TTTTTTTCCCTACCGCCTACATGCAATATGAAACCAAAAATTTTGTAAACCAACTAATAAAAAATAAATGGCCTAACTATCACATAAAATATCCTACATATTATGATGACAAAAAAAATCATTTAATATGATGACAAAAAAACATATTATTATGATGACAAAAAAATCATTTATATCCCAACTATCATATATATCCCACATATTATGATGATAAAAACAATCATTTAATATGATGAAAATTTTATTTTATTTAATATGATAAGAAAAATGAAAATTGCTCACTCATCAGTCCTGTTTCTTGGGTCGATCACCAACACCTCCGGGCGACCTTGACTGTGACCTTGACCTTGAATCTGGAAAGCCATGTGGGACGTACTGGTTTCTACTGGCTGTGACCTGACTGTATTCGTCTGCTCATAGGATTGCACATTCTCCCTGACCTCTCTGGGTTCTCTGACCTCCCTGACCTCTCTGACCTCTTTGGCCTGGTGTGGAGGGCTGGTGTCGTTGGCCAGTCGCTGCAGGTGTTGTAGTCGTAGTCTGCGTTCCTGACGTCGCTCCTCGGTGATGCGCATGCGCTCCATCTCGGGTTGCAACATCTGGCGTTCCTGAAATGGTGACATAAAAATGCTGAATGAGACAAGAAGGGCGATATAACATACCACTAGCAAATACTGCCTGCAATCATCAAGGCAACTATCCGGCACATCCTGTCACTGCCATGTACTTGCCCTGGAGTCATGTTTGTCATGACCTCAATAAAAGCATTCATAGAAAGAATTCATGGTGGATCATCATGACCGTGATGTTGTTTGTATTTTTAAATTATTTTTGTTAAATTGGGTTTAAAGTTTATGGCAGGACGAAACCCATAACATCCATAGTGCTGAATATTGCAGGAAACCTGGAACCATCGACTGGTACTGATTGACCAAGGATGGTATCTACATTGCCACTCTACAGACAGTACATCCTATCAATATCGCGTCAGAAAGTTAAATTTCATAAACATTGATGCTGGGCCCCCAGGTCTGGATTTGACTTTGGCTCCAAAGTCCAACCATTCTACCACTGCACGACCACGCGCCGCTTCATATCATGTTATTAACACCAACGACTGACAAACCTGTTCAGCTCGCTCTCTCGCTATCTCCTGGGCTTTCTGGATGTCAGCATCGTACTCCTGCTGAATCCGATCTTGTTCTTCTGCAAACCTCTCCTAGAACATTGTCAAAACCATTGTACACTTACTGTTTTCATTGAAAGTTAAATCGCGCTAAATCATGGGGATTTGTGTTGCTTGACACACTGGTCAAGGTAGATACAAGCATGTCTATCAAATACTTACCTGAAGATTTCCAGAAGGTAAAACTATCTTTCCAACATCAGAAAGTTATTTATGATGAAGTTACACAATATATAAAATATCTGATATAAAATCAATTCATTGACTACCATTCATTACCTTCTTAAAATAAATATTTTTGGAATATATTTGTAACTAAAAACATAAATTTCAACATGTTTGTTAGAAAGTAAAAAATGGTTCATCAACTCAAGGTGACAAGCATCAAGCTCTTATATTGGTACAGAACAACTTTCTTGACAACTAATTAATATCTTCTGAGATATAGTTTTATTTTCTCACAGGAATTATTAATTATTGAGTACTAATATTAATCCATGAGCATAAACGTAACGATACATTGGTTTTATATATATATGACTATATTATGGTCATGTCTCATTATTATAAAAAAATGAAGATTAGTAACTATAATGATTGATCTGATTATATGAAGTTACAATTATTCTTATGTCCAAATTTTATAAGTTGAGTAGTCGGACAACATTTTAATTTTATCTATGTAGATATTGTGAATATATAGTGACAGTACATCTACATATGAGGTAAGCAGAAAAAGCAGAAAAATATTTCAGAAAATGAAGAAAAGCATCAACGAGAATAAAACATCTCAAAGAAAACAATAGATAGTTTAGATAAAATAAACAACGTGAATAGTTAGGATGAACAAATTAATGAATAAAACAAACAAACCATAAGTCACAAAGAAAACAAAGCTTTGTTTAATAGTTTGGTATGTTGGTGAAATGAAAAGAAACAGACAGTATAGTAATGCTATATATTAGAGACCTTTAGTTTTACCATGATGATATTCATATCAACTTCAAAATGCATCATATACATTTGTTGATCACATGATATTTGACATGCTTGCCCATGTTGAAATGTAAGTTAAAACATGCACATAATATCACCTGATCACCAAAATTATGTGATTTCAGTATGCAGGTAATCTCGTATATGAAGATGAAATGGGGAAAACTAAATGTCTCTATTCATGAGACGCCAATTCCAACAGTAATGCCAGGTATTCAAATTATAGCGGGATTGAATTTGAACCAATATCTAATAGATACAGTAAGATGCATGAACCCTGACTGGTGCTGATGTATACTGACAAACGTCCCACATAGGTCTACTGTTCTCCTCTATAGAGATGACACTAAGCACAATAGAGAGTCTTTATGAGGTGGTTGCATGGAATAGGGCAAAACATTACTTCATTAGCACATACAACTCTCTTCAAGTTAACCTAACAACAAATACTCAGTAACTCTCAATGTACAGCTTGTATTATCAATTAAAGTCTGTTGCAACATTGGCAATAATTCATCGATGGCCATAATCAGCATCTGCTGTGTCCAAGAGATGCTCTCCAAGGAAGCTACCGAATTAATAGAGTAATTATGGTATACACCAAGTACACTCCAAGACCTGTGCATGGATCTTAATTACGCTTGTCCCCGCTGAATCAATCATAATCACTGATCAATACTGCATCACTGATTGCATTCATCAGTAGGAGAGAGTAGACGTTTAGCAGTTCTGCAGGAATATTCTACACATTTGTTATGGCTTCTATTAGAAATTAAAGACATTAAGCTGAAAGGATTCACAACCAGGGAAGGAGGACAAACATTATCAATAGAAACCCTCGAAGAGTTCTTCCAATCTATGATTGACGCATTACAGATCTGGGGCTGAGATTACGAAACTTTTAAAAGACGATTTCATGCTCATGCTCAAATTTAATATTAGGGTGAGTGAGTGAATAGGGAGTTTAACATCGCTGCGGGAATCTCTCACCCATTTGCGACGATTAATATTAGGGGGATTTGTGAATAAAACCTTGTGTTGAGCATGAGTTTTCATAATCTCAGGCCCCGAGATTACGAAACTTTCTGAGCACAAAAACGTATTATGACATCACATGACGTTTTAAGAACACAGTTCTCGTAATCTCGAGGCCAGGACCTAGTTCTTGAGATGGAGTTTAAATGGCATATCTTCTAATCAAGATCTAGAAGCTTCGGTATGAAAGAATTTACTATTCTAGTTTGATGTGATTGAGGATGAAGTTAGTAAATGAATGTGGAAACTCCCAACAAAGGCCTACAGCAGAAAGTTATACAGTTGTCAGAGCAGCAAGTTACACAGAACCTGTAGCAGCAAGTTGCCAGAACCTGTATCCAATCCTTGATATTGTGAATAACATATGAATACAGAGAGGTAATAGCATGGCAGCATATAATGACAGAAGTGTGACACTGATGCATGGTTTAGTGAAATTAGTACAGATGTACATAGAAACATCAATGTGTGACGTGTTACAGACATCAATGTGTGACGTGTTACCTTCTCCAGTTCCGCGTCATTCTCATCGGTATCCATCTGCTGGAAGAGGACAGGCGGTTAGTACAAACTTTCTGACAGGAGGGATTAGTACAACACACGCACTACAGAACTCAGGCCATGATACCTCGAGTCACCTCCAAGGTTGTATGATGGTACCTGACGTCATCCCAATTTGATAACATTCAAATGGATGGCCTGAAGTTCGTTTAAATACAGTTGGGTCTCTACGAGGTAAATTCATGGTCATTCTTGCCTACACACTCATTCACAATATTGAAGGATAATTAAGACTAATGAAATCCACCACTAAACACACAATAACAAATGTGTTTATGAAACTGATGGATCATCATCATCATCATCATCATCATCAACATTATCCTTCGATAAATGTATTCATGCAAAGGGGAAAGTCAATTATTACATCTAAGACCCACTGGTAAGTGTGTGGATCGTCATTTGGGCTCTAGCTAGGAACACACATCCTCTAAGGTCTTCATGCTGATCTGAAGCATCACAATGCAACATCCTCTGGTCTCTATCAATGCATGGGAGTTGTGCAAGTCTGTCAAGCAAATACTGGTAGGTCATAATGGTTTCAGATTGGCCTCGATAGTTCTTGATGATACATCCGGCCAATCTGAGACTTACTTCATGATGTAACAGTGGACATAATTATTATACATGAACATATTTTCAAAATTTCAGCCAATTCTGACAAGCGTGGAACCGTACTTACTTTCCTCCTCCACTCCTGGTTCTTGTCCCACTCCTCCTGTTTCTTCTTGTCCTCAAAATTCCGCCGTTGTGATGGACCCGCAAAGTCTGGCTGGTTGAAGGAGTAGTCTTTGGTCGTCCTCTCCAGAATCAGGTCGTCCCGCGCCCGCCGCTCGTCGTCCGAGGGCAGCTTGTTCTCCATCCAGGGCAGTGTGGAGCTGAGACGTTTGTCCGGGGACGGCTCTCTGTCGAAGGTGTACTCGGACTGCGGCCGCTGCCTCTGCCACTTCCGGAGGATGTCTGGAGGACCTCCTGCTGCTGGTTCTCCTGGAGGAGCGTCATGCTGTGGCCGTTGTGTCGCTTCACGACCTGGGTCATGGCGTTGTGATCGTCGTGTCACCTCATGACTTGAGTCCTCAGGATGTCGTCGTGTCACCTCATGACTTGGGTCCTCATGATGTCGTCGTGTCACCTCATGACTTTGGTCATCACGATGTCTCCGTCGTGTCACCTCGTGCTCTGGATCGTCATGCTGCAGTCGTCGTGTCACTTCATGACTTGGATCAGCTGTCATGACAAAAGTAAAAAATGTTTTTATCAGGAATTATTTTTATATTCACTGATACTTCCCGTGTTATTTCAGTTAATGGGATGAGAATACTTAAGATTCCATAACTGAAATATAATTGAACATACATCAGCCAAGCAGAAGCATAAAACCCACCTGTTTTCTCAGATCTGGTGCTGTCCTGGGTGTTTTCGTGTCGGGTCATGGTGACCCTCTCCTTCTGGACGGTGATGGACGGTCGTACCTCCACCTCTGTCTGCTGGCTGTACTTGGTGTATGCCTCTACCACTGGCGCCGGACTGACGATAGGGGGAGGACTTTCCTCTGGGTCTGGTTGCTGAAGAATTAGAGTACATGCATTTAGTTACCTTTGAAAAACTGTGGATATGCAGAAGTACATAGTACCAACAACCAGAAAAATCACCACATTTGTTTGTGCATTTGGATTATCTCTCCTAACATACATTCAGATAAGTACAGAAACACAGACTATTTTCTTACAGCAACTAAAATGTTACTCTAAAAATAAATTACATTATTTTTTAATTGGAGTTCAGAGCATTCATAGCACTGACTGTTGCAGTTAGCTGTGAGCACTGGTTCATACTGACAAGACCAAGGATGAAACCTGCAGTGCCACTCTACAGACAGCACATCCTATCATCAGAAATTCGAACCAAAACCATTGGATCCAAAGTCAAATGTTCTACCATTGCACTACCATCTGTCCTCAAATGTTATCTAATGCCAAATATGTGTGAGTAGCCTCCCCTGAACACAGTCAACTTACCTGGTCTGCTGTCCACCGTCTCTGCTCCTCTAAAGCACTGGCCACTGGATTGTTGTTGACCGCCTTTCGAAAGTCTTCCTACAACACACACATCCTCAGCTTCAGTTGGTGAACACATACAGTGCTCCTTCGATATAACGCTGAAGTTGGGGTCCATGACATGCCACCCGCGTTCTAATACCCATGTTATATCAACGAATATAATTGGAGAAAAAAATATATATCGAGGGAGCACTGTATCAACATTACAGAACAGTCACATTATCAGGTAACTTTCCTGTCCATCAGTTTGACAGTAATTCTTATGAAACATTGCCAAAGCTTTATCTTCTTTGGTAATTGCATTTCGGACAGTTTTAGATTTGTCTCCCCTAACACTAACCTGAGATGTTCTGCTGTCCCTACTGTCCATGGACATACTGGGATCGCGGTCCGTCTCGTCGATCCTCAGACTGTTCCGAGACCTGTCCAGGGACTCCACCTCCTCATCGCTGGACAAAAAGTCCTCCTCATCTTCTACAACAAGAGCAATTTACATACTAGACTTAAACTATCAATAATATGATTTTGATAGCTTGGACGTTAATAGCCAGGGTATCGTTTCTCGGAGCTCTCATATCTACTACAAGACTATAAGCACTCTCTGTAGCCATCTCTAATACATGAGGACCGTGCACTTACGATATGGTCTCATAATAAATTATAGGAGAAGTTATACCCAGTGCCTTATCAATGTCCTGCCAAAGAAACTTTCAACGAACATAATGCTTGAAAAATCAGAATGGCAATTAAATTTACCCAATTTCAAAATCAGTACCTGTGAATTAGCATTTGACTTAGACACCTACACTACAGTACCATCATTTCCTATGATGTAGCAATTGCAGCAGACATATAGCAGTCTACGATTATTACCCGTGAGGAAGTTACTGCCCTTGACACGTACCATCGTTGCCGGTGAGGAAGCGTTTGACCTTGAGTTCCAGCTGTCCAGTCTTGACGGCGTCCTGCACCAGTTTGTTCAGCTCCGCGTTCGTCCTGCTGGACACGTCGCAGCGGTTGATGGCCAAGATCTCGTCCTTGGCATTTACTTCACAGACGTCCGCGGCACTGCCTACAATACAGACACGTATGTAATCATTACTACCAGTGTTGTGGCCAGACGTGAAACAAAACGCAGGTCCACGTGACATGTTGCCAAGAGGGATATCAGGAATTCTGTAATTGCTTTGTATTACTTTTAAACACAAAATTATCTGCATTCACTGGCCTTGTGGCCTAATAGACTAGACTAGCTACGCCCCTGAATACCGGCTGGATGATAATGCAATTACCACTGAACAGAAACAGATAAAGAGTGGAGATTAGTAAACTTGAGAGATAACTGTGTATGAAAAAAATATGTGTACATAACATTACCACTGAATCTAATAGTGTACTTTTCAAAGATTCAGTGTAATTTCTCAAATTAAATGAACCATCAACTATAAGTACCTGCTAGTACTATTGTCATTTTGTGTTACCTTCTTGTCAATGACAAACATAGATGCCTTAAAAGCCAGATATATCAATCTTTCTCGGAAGATTTCAATTACTGCTAGAGTATTCTATATATCAACATGATCAATAGAAAGGTTGAACATGTTGAAAGGCTGATTAAGTCTACAATCTACATCACTTAGGTTAACTAATTTACTTAACAGTTTTCAAAATTGATTGATTACTTGTTTCCTCATGCTGGATATTGCTATAAAAATGATAATTGATTATCCCTCCAAAACTCTCGAGTAATCGATCCAACTACATTCCTTAGAGATATGGACAATTATGACAAAATGAGACTTGATTATGACATAATTATGGCTTAATATCCATCAATATATAGAATTCATCAGAAATTCCCCATTGGTTGCATATGTTTCCTTACGATATACATTTTGATTATGACTAATTCTCTGCTGACAGATTAGATGCAATGATTAATATTCTGAAGGAGAATTATTCAACTTTCTTGCCAGTGTAGAGTGATTAACAGTTGGGGGAAAATGATTATTAATTATTAAGTTTTCACAGCGACAGTTTTCAAGTATAGTAACAATTGATTGATTATAAAATGTTGTGATTAATTAATCAAAAGGTTTTTTTTTAAAGTTAAGCTAAAATAGATCAGAGTTGTTCTGCATGCACCTCCGTAGAAAATGTTTTAGCTCCATTAGGGCTGGACTGTTACCATGGTTACTGAGATCCTGAGCTTATGGAGTATGGCATAATATGGCAGAATGTGATGCAAAACACAAACCACATTAAAAAATGCAAATGTCACTTTAAGCAAATTATTATCATTACCCTGATGGCCATAGCTTATATATACTAAACTCAAATAATATATTAATAAAAACCAAACAACATTAATGCCATTATACCTATAAACTTCCAAGATACAAATGCAAACTTCCAAGATACAAATACACACAAATGCACACAAAAAAACCAACAAGAAATACCGTAACCCATCACCAATCTGACAGCAAATATTTTGAACATGAAAAACAAATATCATTTAAAGCAACTAAATACAAACATCACAGCATTTATATTCTAGCCATTGTAGCAGCAGTATATTTGTATACCACTATTATTGCAGACAGTTTATTTTGATACTGCTCATAGTGCAGACAGTTTATTTTGATAATGCTCATAGTGCAGACAGTTTATTTTGATACTTCTCATAGTGCAGCCAGTTTATTTTGATAATGCTCATAGTGCAGACAGTTTATTTTGATACTGCTCAAACCAACAGGTAGTGCAGACAGTATATTCTTAAATTCTAATTGTAGTGCAGATAGTTCATGTATACATATGTACCATGTAGTATAGAGTTTATTTTGGATACAGTTTATTCGGATACTATTTGAAATGTAGACAGTTTATTTGGAAACAACTTGTAGTCTAGATAGATTAGTAGTACAGACAATGTATAAGGATAATACTAATTGTGCTGAGATAATGCTACTCAGAGCATCAGTATACTACTTGTAGTGAATATAGTCCAGTTTTTCACTGCCATTTAGTACTAAGTTTGTTAATTTAGTATATTTAGTCACCATTAGCTATTATTGTATTTGCTAAGAAATTCTATGGTGAAAATACCAATAGCTTGAAAGTTGTAGAATAGTGCACAAACATCATAGGATTCTATGCATTTGCAAAGAATTTCTATCTATAAGACTATAAGTACAAAAATGATGAAACAATATGAAAATATAAAAATTGAAGTAATGCTAGTATTAAAAAACCCAAGTTACTTTTAAATGATAAAATGAAACTGATTACTGGTAAGTGCACAAAAAACTGAGTTCTATACGTGAAGCTAGCGGACTTACACACCTGTGCTCTGTGCTGTAGATAGAGACAATGATTGCAGTGAGTTAACATGGTGAATACATCGACACAGTGACACAACACAGTGAGCTGAAATGTAGTCAGGTGAGATACAAGATGCTCATATTGGTCTCGGCCAGTAGCCAATGGGGTGACCAATTTGGCCAAGTTGGTTAATGCTGGCCGCACACTAGCGATTTCCGTCGCCGATTGTTTTCGGCCGACGGAAAATTGCAGGTGTGCGCTGGACAGTGACTGCGATTTTTAGTCTCGCCGACCGATCGCACAATATCTAGTACAATATGTTTTGATATTTGGAACGCCGCACACTGTAAATAATTAAAATAATACATCCTATGTACAGTGGTGTACTACAACTATACACAAGTGACAGGGCCACAGATCAACATTTTGAGTTACTTGCCCACAGGGCTAGTCAGGACAAGTTTCAAAGGCATCAAAGGTGCTAAATGTTAAAATACATGTTGCCAACAGTGCAATTTAACTTGCTCCTGTATGTCTGGCATATGTTAGTCTAGAGACCTGTGTGAACTGGTGAATTCTTCCGCAGTACATGTATTTCAGGGACGTTGCAATCATTGCTTATTATGGGGGGAGAACAAAATAACCACCACTGGCTGTTGTGGTAGGAACAATGACCTATATGGAACATATGGACAACAACTGTACATATAGCATAACATGTTGTATGGTACAATGTACATAGGGCAATCCTTATTCGGTTTTGCATACCGTACTCAGCGATATTAATAGAGATTTGTTCATACTGTCAGAGGTTGCAATAGGTATGATGACCTGCAACTTGTAGTAACAGTAAAACCAATGAGCCGTGGCTGATACAGTTAAACCAATTATAACAACAACAGTACAGTAAGCATACAGACAGAACTTCTTAATCTTCCCAGTCTGTACCATAGGCGACGTATTCTCAAAACGTTCTTACATATCTTCATTTCCCAAGAACTTGCGTAATATGAATTGTTAAGATTGTAAAATTGTTTTTCAGTAGTGTAACTACTTAAACTAGTAGGACTGCATGTGAACAATATTGCCACTGTTGGGTAATTCCCTGTGATTCAATCCTCTAAAAGTATCTGTCTTCACCAAACTACTATATAAATACCATTTCCATCGAGCTCTGCCATGCATTAGGCAGTTAGACCTGGTAGCTGGGCGGCATAAAGATATGCCCTACTTTGCACCAGACATGGCTTAACACAAGGCTTATTTGACCTCATGCATACTGACTAAGCTGGGTAATGCTCTGCATAGGAACCTCTGCTGTGCATAGGGGTTAACGACTTGTTCATGCATACGGGCCCAGGGGTAGTAGTGGGGTAGTAAGGTAGTGTGGTAGTGTGGGGGTAGTAGGGGGCCCATAGTAAATAGTCAGGACAATGTTAACGTGATGACCGTGAATTCACAAGTAGCTGTTAGATGCCTGGGTCTGCTGCAGGCTAAGTGTAGAACACAGGACATGGCTGTACATTGCAGCAGGGTGACATACTATGTTTACACTGCGCCACACCTTGTATGTAAATGAGAACATGTGTTGTACTCACCTAGTTTGACTTTGCTCACACTTGCTGGTTCATCCGTGTCCACACCTCCACACACAGTGAATCCAAATCCTTTGTCACTATTTGCTTTCTGACTAATCTTGATATTTTTCTCCGTGTAATTCTGGATAAAAAATAAATAAATAAAATTATATATCAAAAGAACATTCCATTGTTGAAGTAGGATACAATAAACAGCACAGGAACCTATGTTCAGCAAGCTCAAATAGCAATTCTGGGGTCTGATCCACAATTATGTATTGTAGGATGAGAGTAGTTTTCGATTCATACAACAGGTTTACAATCGATTGTAGCTCTGTGGAACGATTGTAGCTCTGTGGAACAATTGTAGCTCTGTGGAACGATTGTAGCTATGTGGAACGATTGTTGCTATGTGGAACGATTGTAGCTATGTGGAACGGGACCTGGGCATCATGAGATATTAAATATGATAAATGCATCCACCAAATGTTTGACACAATCTGGTATCTTTCCTTATGGAATAACGTGATGGCATGATCTTGTTAAGTTGTTATGGAACAACAACTATACTACCTTATCTACCATGTCTATCCGTTACAGCATACTTCATTCATCATCATTATTTCCATGCTTGGTTATCACTGTTCTTTGTACTTTGACCAACTAGTTTGTTTATAAGCGACATCGCATAAATTAGACTATCTTCCAACAACGTGTTATTTCACCTGAACATGTTACCATGGTTACCATTCAAGGTAAAGAGATCCATTGACAGTTTTCTAATGCTGGCAGTTTATTACATATGACAGACCTTGGATTCAATTTTTACACATCAATGACCTCTGACATGGCTGACATAGTTAATTTTAACCAAAATACAATAATATATTTTTACAGATAAATCACATGAACATAATTCACACATGGACGCACGCACGCATTCATGCACACAAACACACAAACACACACACACACAGCCACACACACACACACACACACACACACACATCCACACACACACACCCATCCACACACACACACACACACACACACACACACATCCACACACACACACCCATCCACACACACACACACACAAACACACACAATCTGGTTTCATTGAGCGATGTAATTTCACATGAAATAGATTCACATATTACTGGTCCAGATAGTTTGCGCTTGTCAGACAGACGATTCAGTGAACAAACTGAATGTCAGTAAACTTTAATACCCTGGTTGAGGTAAACAGTTAGCGTATGGTACAAACACGGTTGAAAGGCTAGGCCTGAATTGAATGGAAATAGCCAGATAATAGCATGGCAATAGCATGGCAAGTGATTCTTTTAAGTTCAACATTTCCATAGGTCTGTTAGGTCACCAGAACAAAAGAGATAATTCAGTGACTTATCCCTCTCCCTGCTGGAGTACCGGCATACACAGGCGCTGCTCTTTAGGGCCTCTCTGGTTGCCTCCAGCTTGGAAAGAGTTAATTATGACCTAAATTGTTCTTCAAAATTAACACTGCTATTTAAAAGCCATCTTAATATATGAATGTGAGCACAATATGCGCAAGAAAAATATATTGATCATTGGTTTAATCCATAATCCATTCAATGATAATGGTCCAATATTCCTAAATTAATTATGTATTCCTCAAGGTTTTCAACTAGTATACTACATGGTTGTTTGATTCAATTTGTATTTCTTATTTTTTTTAATTGGGGGTGTACAGCTGCTTTCACTATCCTTTCACTTAGTGTTAACCTAATGTTACTTTTTGCTTTGTGTAAATGATCCAATAATAGCAGATGTCAGCTGATGTCAAACCCCATGAACACTTTAGTTGTACATATAAGTTTTATACAAGTTGTATCACCACCACCCCACACCCCCAAAACAACAACCAAAAGAAAAGGGGAGGGGCAATAAAAATAAAATCAAAATCAACATAGAAACAAAAAATCGTTGCTTGATCATGTTGTAGTGGAAGTAAAATGCAACATAATTGAATTACAGTGCTCCCTCGATATAACTCTGAAGTTGGGGTCCATGACATGCCACCCATGTTATACTACCCGCGTTATATTTTTTTAAATGGGGTCCAACTTACGCGTTGTATCCGAATCCGTGATGTATCGAAGGGCGTTATATTGAGGGAGCACTGCACCTAGTAATTGGATGAGATTTTGTCTACCAGTTGGTAAACGAATCAAACTTTACATGAACTAACATCTATAACAGTGATGAAGTGAACTTGAGCATACCAGCGTCCATGTTGTTTGTATTCCTTGGTAGATATCATGAAACCAATTCGAACCCATCTACGCCTATTACCATTGTACACTGTTGTATACAAAGAAAGGGCATCATGTTCTACTATTCAATCTCAGACAATGCATGTTATTGACAATACCGTCACAATCATTGAATTACTGTTGTTGCTATGACAAATACCCGGTGGACACACAGGTCTAATGTCCTCAATATAACATTGCTAAAACAATCATGTTACTGGACACTGCATCTTATTGGAAGACTGTCATCAACAGAACTCTCACAATCCTTGGCGATTAATTATAAATCTCTGTTCAGATTGCCACATACAGACATATGAAGCATGACATTATGTACAGTGACATTGTGATGCAGGGGCGGATCCAGACTTTCAGGTTAGGGGGGGGCTCATATATAATTTCATCATAATATAAAATACATGTTTATTGAACAAAAGTTTCCAATTCTAAGGGGGGCGCAAGCTGGGTGAGCCCCCACCTGGATCCGCCATTGTGATGTGTTTCTGACTTGTGGAGTGGAGGGTAAGGGAGGGTAAGGGAGTTGGGTGGAGAGGGTAGGGTTGGAAGTGGAGCAGAGTGGAGTGTTGTGGAGTGGAGCAGTGTGGAGTGTTGCGGCGGAAAGTGGAGTGGAGTGTTTGGGTGTGGAGTGTTGGCATTGGAAGTGGAGTGGAGCAGTGTGGAGTTTTGCGGTGGTAAGTGGAGTGGAGTGGAGTGTTGGGGGGTGGAGCGTTGGCGTTGGAAGTGGAGTGGAGTGTTGGGGTGTGGAGTGTTGATGTTGGAAGTGGAGTGGAGCAGTGTGGAGTGTTGAGGCGGGAAGTGGAGTGGAGTGGAGTGTTGGGGTGTGGAGAGTTGGCATTGGAAGTGGAGTGGAGCGTTGGGGTGTGGAAGTGGAGTGGAGCAGTGTGGAGTATTGGGGTGGGAAGTGGAGTGGAGAGTTGGAGAGTGGAGTGTTGGCGTTGGAAGTGGAGAGGAGTGTTAGGTGAATGAGTGATGTGAGTAAGTGATTTGATTTGTTACAGCAGGAATTGTTCCGTTTCACCCACAGACAAGACTTGGGCACCAATAACCTCTCAATTTAACCTATCTGAGCCGCCAGTTGCCATTCAGAACACAGTAAAGCTTGAACTCAGCCATGACTCGAGTAGCCAAGTAGTCAATGACCATCAAATGTTAATAATAGCCAGGCAGGTACTATAATACAGGTGACAACTTTGTCATGTTTGTATTAATATATGAATGATATGGTAAAACCTTGTGTGTGGAAGAAATGCCAACAGCGCTATTGTGTGTTTGCATGCTTGACATGTGACAAAACTTGACGGACATTTCCATGGGGCTTGGCTTTGTGATAGGTCAATAGATATGTCCAAATATGATTAGTCCATACAGAATGTTAATCACAGAAGAACTAGCAATCTAATTAGCATCAGATCACTTAGTCTTTGAACGAATATTTAAAAACATTATATTTGAACTCTGTTTCACTGAACTTTCCTGAACTCCTGGGTGGTGCAAAGGGAAACCGAAGCAGGCAGTAAAAAGTATTAACTGGATTTGGCAAGATGCTATGTCAATGGCAAATAACAAAGTTCAAAGGTCATCAGGATTAGCACTCAACTGTGAAGTCTTTAGATGTTGGCATCAGACAGTAGCAGAATCAAATATCACATTTGTAAATCAGTGAGATGGCTGTGATTGTAGAAGAGATATTTTCATGACTTTTTCAAAGAGTAGCATAGAGGAAAATCAATATTTACAATCACGAAACTGAATGAAATTGGACAAATTTGTATAGTGTCCCTGTTGGTAGGAATCTTCTTAAACAAATCAGTTCTCAAGGAGACCTGCGTCAAAAGAGACATCAAGGCCACATAGACAGATGGGTTCATGAAATACATGGGTTCAAGTATTTAGAGAAATGTGTGCCCAAGAGACACATGGGTTCAAGAGACACATGGGTTCAAGAGACACATGGATTCAAGAGAAACATGTGCCCAAGAGACACATGGGTTCAAGACACATGGGTTCAAGAGACACATGGGTTCAAGAGACATGTGGACTAAAAGAGACATATGGGCTTAAGATACTCCTGTGCCCAAGAGATATGTGAACTCAAGAGACTCATGGACTCAAGAGATACACATTGGCTCAAGAGATACACAGGTATGGGCCGAAGAAAAACCTGGGGTAAAGAGACATTGAGACACCTGGGCTTATGAGACACCTGTTGATAGGAGACAGCATTGTCATTTCCGTGTCCAACAACAATTGTACTTGAGCAGTAGAACATACACAGAGGTTGTTCTTGTCAGGTATCACTGGCCTTCACCATGCTGGAGGCAACCATATATGCCCCAAAGAGCAGTACCTCCGCCTAAACCAGCAGGGAAAAGGCTAGGTAATGTTCCATGGAGACAGACTGGGACAGACAATGGAAAGAAGCTGTAAACGTCAGGAGTATGATATGACCATCACCATCAACTCCAGCATTGAGTCATTGGAATGAGCTTTCATCAATACAGTAATTATTAAATTCACCGCATCATGATGCATATGGTCAAAATGGATTCAATTGGAAATAAGTATGTCTACTCTTGTGTTCGCTGCACTTTAGTAATAAAATATAAATATTACAAACAATAGTGGCATGGATTATTGACTTTCTAAGATTAATGGTCAACCCAACTTTTTGTATCTAACCACTATTTTGAGGACAGTCAAGAAAATATACATACACCTGCATTTGCCTCTCGATGGTACTATTGTGAAACCAACAATAATTCTAAATATACTTCTCAATGTTCATAGCTTCATACTTATATAATGGAGACAAAATGTTCAAGCTACTCACCCTTCCAGATTTGCGTAAACTTCCATAAGTATCCCTGCTGGAGGTTGTCGACATTTGTTCGTACATCCCCCTCGGGCTCCCGGTATCCCCCCTCGGGCTCCCGGTATCCTTAATAGCACCTTGGTCCGTACCATTCTCGTAATTCCATGAATGACCACGTTCTACCGAGACACGTTCCCTCATAATAGTGGTAGTGGTGGTAACATTCCGTCCACGTGGTGAATCGTTCTCGGAATCCATTCCATACCGCCTACTCACATTCTCAGACGAGCGCGACGACCGAGTCACTGTCACCGATACATCGTCCTTCTCAAACGACTTCATGCGAGATTTCAAATCCACTTTTGTGTTCACTGCTGTTGTCCTTGGCTTGTGTTGTTCCTCGACGTGTTCGAATCGGTTGCGAATATCACTGATTTTGTTGGCTTTTCCTGCGGATTCTAAATTATTACGAGAATTCTGTTTCGACACAGTGTCATGCACTTCCCAGGACTTTCTCTCCAGGGGTTGGTCCATGTTATCACCACCGGCACCGCGCGTCTTCTCAAACTGTCTTTTACTGGCACTGGCTGTGTGCCGGGGAGATTTCTCAGGTTCGTCAAACGGGTCCTCCAGCGGCACGCCATTCTTATTTCCCACGGCCTGCTTGTTGTTGTTGTCCTGCTCGTCTCCACTAGTGGAATCATTACCCGCCCACGGAGCCACCTCAGATTGAGGCTGTTTCCAACTCGACTGAAAGAAAGAAATTGATGATGAAAACAATAGATTTAGATTCATTAACGTTACCTTTCTCTTTCTTCTCTAACTCTGATTGAGGCGTATCATTTCTCTTGATGAGTTGTCTGCCCATATTGTGATGCATGCAGGAAAATCATAACACATGTTGTCAATTCATCAGGGTATCGTTTCTCGAAGCTCTCTTAGCCGCTAAGGGACCATAGCACTCTCTTAGCAATGTGTTAGCTATCGGCAAAGAGAGTGCTATTGTCGAGAAACGATACCCAGATTTCTCGGGAGAATATCAAAACTCAAGCGAGATAAAATCTCAGTTGATAAACGACTTTATTTTTATTTTTCACAATTGCAGAAATTCTCTAATTAATATACCCCGATTGCAAGCATGCTTTTGCATATATGTATGCAAATTTACATGTGTGTGTATATATATTCACACGTGTCCAAGCAAACGCATTTACATATGTAAGCAAATTTACATCAGGAGTAAATTTGCATGTGGTCTGGAGGTCATGCAAATGTATTTCTTCACATGTGTAAACTTGGGCTGTATGGAAATGGAGTCATGCGAAAACATTATAGCAACAATTAATGCATATGCTTTTCCAGTTCGACAGGTTTCAAAGCATACAATCACAGCTATAAATTGTAGTTTTTGACGGACTATGAGCTAATTGTGCAAAGTACATTCACTTGGCATGCATGTCATCGCTTAAAATCTCTAAAAGAAAATGCCAACTGCTCCTGGAGGAGTGTCAGGAATATAAAGTTAACGCTACGTGCTAGTAATCTCAATTAATATAAATAAAATAAATGTCTATGTACATATAACTATACACTATTTATAGATCTACCGCGACGTTTGGTCGGCCACTATGCCGACATCCTCGGGCAGTTTTAAATAATTATAGCACCGTGGAACGTAATATAACATAAATTGTTACGTTTGTTAAATACCTAAGATCGTACGCCTGTCCATGTTGTTCCTCACCTTATCTGGAAGTTCCTCCAGCGCGTTCTTAAACTCACTGATTAGCTGAGCAATGGAAGGGTCGCCGTCAATGATGGCCTTGAAGAGATCCACACCCTGCTCTATAGCGTCCACCACACTGGACTTCACTTTGTCGTACAGCTCCACGAGTCTTTGCAGTCCTTTCGGGTCAAATTCCTTAAAAGAAAAGGTGTACGTAGCAGGTATATAAGTCCCCCCGGACATTTCCCCCTGGGACAAGTCCCCCCTAGGACATACCCCCCCTCGGTTTCACTCAATATGATGGGGTTTGTTTTAAATATACCGATCAGCATGTCCGGGGGGCGGGGGTGTGTGTGTTGTAGGGCATGTCCTTTGAATCGGTATACAAATGTCTTTACTTATTTATTTTTGATTCATGTTTTTTTATGTTTCATATTTTCATTTTTATTTTTTTTGTCTAGATATATTTAGTGTGATTTGTTATTTATTTTAAATATTCTGCCTTCCATGTTAACCTATATACATTTGCATTATTAATTAATGCATCGTTGCGCATGGGTGAAAGATTCCGGCTGTGACGTAAAACAATGATTCACTCGATCATTAACTCACTCATGCCTCTCAGAAGTTGTCAAAGGAATTGTTTTTGTTAAAACACATAGACATATAGATGTACCTGGAGAACGTTGAAGTCGAAATCTAGCCGAGCTTTGAAACACAATCTGGCCCTGAAGAAATCCAAGTTCATTCCTAATATTCCCAGATGAACGGTGGCGTAGGCCTCGTCGTGAATATTTATCTTTGCATATCCCTCCAAAGGTTCTAGAACGCCAGCAGTACAAACAAACAAGAATCAGAATTACAGGTTTCACGACCGAATGTACATTTAGTGAACATTTCTTTTATAGACAATAACGAATTCCGTTTATATTAAGGAAGGTTGAGAGAGATTGTAATTGAATTCCATTAAAATATGTTGTGTGTGTGTGTGTTTTTTAAATGTATTCATTAGGGACCTAATTCACAAATCTATTAGGGACCTAATTCACAAATATATTAGGGACCTTGTAGAGCCCTGAATTGTAATAATCGACCCAAATTGTAATAATTGCCTTGAATTGCAATAAAAACTGCCCTGAATT
>JAUTBZ010043110.1:0-17500 GCA_032361785.1 Lepetodrilus galriftensis
CAAAATAAAGGAATGAGTTTGTGCTCTAATATTTTGGATTTGAGAGACCAAGATACTGATATTAAAATATAAAAATACATTTTGACAATAACATGACTTTGAAAAATGAACTCAAGTGCAACACACATGGTACACCTGATTGTGCACAAGGCCATAGCAGATAGAAACATTTATTTTATGTTAATCAAATTCAAATAAACAAAATAAATATGCATACAAACATTGGATACCACATAACTAAATAAAGCAACATCAACATTTTCAATACAATACAAAAGTCTTCAATACAGAACACATTTTCGTGAACGAATCTATTAACGAAATTAAGCTGACATACTTATTTCCCCATAGTTGATTCCATTCATAGATACTAGTGAAATATACGAATGGTTTTAACTTTTAATACTTGCTGTCAGGGGATCTATATTGCCCACATATAGAATGGGAAATTTGGCAGATGGATTATCCAATGCCAATGGGTCATTTATAGTTCATGGATCCAATTTCAACATCATTCTACTAATACTATTACAATAAGACATTGCTGCTCACACGTATTCCACCTTTATTAATGAAGAACTGGTACGAATAGTACTTACATTTTACAAAGATCTTAAAGGTGCACAGACCCTTGTTCCCAGCTGGGTTAGTTCCAACATACACCACCAGGTAGCGACCCCACAGGAACGGATCCTCTGCATAAACAAGTACAGCGCTCAAGTCACTTTTATGACCCACATTCATATTCAATAATTAACCGATCGATACTGTGATCGTTGAGTGAAAGATTCCCGCTGTGCCGTAAAACAATAAATTCACTCACGTATTCAACAACATCGTCAGCCAAAATGTACATGTCTTTTTCATCTTGTATCTAATGTAGGATATCATGAATTTGCTTCATTTTATAGTTTATTATTATCTATTTTTACAATTTGGTTCATATTAATATACATGTATATATTTGAATGATTGGAAATAGTCATGAGGAAAATATGATATATAGAGTGGCCATGAAGTTCACAACGACTCACGTGATTTGTGTGTTGAAAGGACGCTGATTTCATTTCCATTAAACACCGGCTCATCCCAATTCACTCTGGTTATACGACGAGCTCCATGCAGGACGATGTCCCCTGGACACTTGTTTGGGGAAACAGTCAGCTTCTCTGCAAACGCATGTGAAATTATTGATAAGAAACCTTCCAAAACTCCTATCCAATTTCCATTCTTTATTCTATACTTTGTAAATAATATGAGCAGTGATTTGCATGTTAGGGATACAATGTTCAATGAAGTATACCTACATATACCTAATTCAATAATTTAAAGAATAAATAATGAGAAAAATAAACGTTCTGAAATTGGAATTAAAACTGACATGTCACTCGATGCCTTATCTCCTTGGACGTGTGATGAGTCAATGATCTGAAGTATCGGAGATTTGTTTCTGTGTTGCTTTAAGGAACCTACTTTGATTAGTGGAGGTACAGTTTGGACCAGAATATTCCCTCGGACAAGACTGTAGTGAGGCTGTAGACGGAGTAACGACGGAGACACCCGGGGAATGGCGGTATCCACTCCACGAAACTATCTCCCCTGGGAACACCATGAGCGGCTTCTCCAACTTCTTTGGAACTTCGACTTTAAATTGGAGCTCTCTGTTGTAGAGCGAGACTTGGCTCAACCATCCTCTGAAACTCTCGTTCGGAACTGGGCTTTCATTCGTGGGATCGTATTTAGCACCCAAAACCAGCCAAACACTGAAATAAAATAATCATAATCTACTATGGTAGTGATCTCTTATACACGGGATTGGAACAGGGGCCTCTGGCTCCAAAGTCCAAACGTTCTGCCATTGTGCTACTACACCCGCACCAATGATACACCACACTCACAGTGCAGTGTGGAACACATGCTGGTATCCAGGTGGCGCTGCTCAATGTGACACCAATCGACTCACCTCACCACTTTGCTACAGTATATCCAGTGAGCCAGTCCCGTAGGTTAGCCGAATGTGGCCACATACGTTGAGAAGGCTCACATATGTTTTGATTGTGTATTTGTGCTTGCGTATATACCAGCTTTTTTCCAGATAATAAATATATATTGTTAATATTTTGTTTACTGACGTTTCGGGTGGCAAGCCTCCCTTCATGATGGAACTTTATTATTTTTAAATGTTATTATTATTATCATTATCATCATCATCATCATTATTATCATTATTTTAAAGTTTATTATTATTATTTTTATTATGCTCATTAGCATTAGCATTGTTATTATAATTATTATCGTTATTATTTGTATTGTTATTATTATTTATTATTATTATTATTAAATAATAATAATAATAATAATAATTATTATTATTATTATTATTATTATTATTATTATGTTCAACATACTATGAATCCAGCTTAAATCCTCTTGCATAGTCGAGCACGGGGTGCGCGATGGTGTTGACGATGAAGAGCAGGTAGCCTGTGTGGCCGTTCCAGGTCACAGTGATCTGGTGCCACTTCCCATCGTTGTATGGTAAGTATGGGTAGTCTACCTTCTTCTCCACCCCGCCTAGGTACATCGTTAACCTCGAGTAGTCGATACGCATCAGTTCCTTCTTGCCAGTCAGACTGTTTTGTCCACTGAAATTAATGTGAAGATTGCGAGAATATAAGTGGAGCTGAAACGAATATTCGAATAGCATTTTTGCTATTCGTTTTAGCTCTACCTATGAAGGGTATTGTATCCAGGGGTGAGTGAATATGTAGTTTAACGTAGCTGCGGGAATTTTTACCCATTTGCGACGATATTGTATCCAATAATATGTAATAAATACTAAACTATGTGACCATTGCTACTAAATGAAGACCGTAAACACATTGGTGCTAGTATATGGTTTTATGATGTATAAATACTTACTCGACTGTGTACAAGGTAAAGAACGTCCCCTTGCCGCCTTTACTCCAGAATCGAACCCATAAGCTGATGCTCAACGTCATAGTGTTAATCCGGATTGGGTAAGGGAGGTAAGCATGACTCGTTCTTTGCGGTAGCTCAAACAGCATATCATAATTCCTGTCAAGGTCTGCAAATGAATTAAAATGTAATTACTGTACAACTAAGTAATAGAAGACTAGATTTAGTATTGGATTTAATAAGATGGACTGTAACTAATGTCATTTATATGTAATATGATAATGTAACATGACAATATAATGTGGAACTGTCAACGTCATCATCACCATCATCATCATCATCATCATCTGATCATCACTATTACATTGAATCATAATCATCATCGTCATTAGCATCATCATCATCAACATCACTGTTTACCTTGAGTACAGTTTGGCCCACTCTTCCCAATAGAACAAGGACAGAAGTGTTCACTGACGCCATCAATACATGTTTCCGGACAATGAACACCAGAACAGTCATCAATGTTCACCTCACAGTTACGACCAGAATAGCCTGGAAAACACATTCTAATGTAATCCATTTCATACAACAGTGTCTACTGTGAAAACTATCATACAACAGTTTCTATTGTGAGCAATCTAATACAACACTGTCAAGTTCTCACTACCTAATACAACAATGTCTAGGTCTCACAGTCATGTGCACCAATATTATCCTAGCCCCATGGTTACGAAACCTTCTTTAGTATGATTTCATGCTCAACTTAAAAGTTTTGTTCACAAATCCCTATATAAATAAAACTTTAGCTTGAACATAAAATCGAACTCAAAAAGTTTAATGATCTTGGGGCCAGATCTATTACAGGAAGTAAAATATCACCCAGTGATCACTGGCCTTAATATTGTCTTACTTTAATGGAACAGAGTACTTGTATGTTCTAATGTTAACGATCAATAACTCTGGCGTTATCCTGGCTTTAAGCCCTGTGTACACTGGACACATTTGTTGTTACAAGACCATGTTGGGAAATTGTTGCTAGTGTACACAGGGCAAATTAAGTTGCCGTAGAAATGTTGCTGTAGTGTACACAGTGTCTAAATTCGGATGTTGGAAAAATGTTGGGAAAATGTGTCCAGTGTACACAGGGCTTAACGCTAATATGCTGCGGATTGCCAGTTTTTCACCACACTTTAATAAATTTTGCAAAATGTAGCTATACATTGACGTCCTCAAAAAGATCAGAATTCACATTCATTGGTTCACGCATCTCCTTAAAACCCCCAAGAGGGATACATGTCGACATAGACAAGATTCCAATGTGACCAATAGCAGGCTGACCTGGAGGGCAAGAACACTGGTAGTCGTCTAGAGCCGTGACGTCACACTTGGCGTTGTTCCGGCAGGTGTCAGATCTACAGTGGTCAATACGCACCTCGCAACCTTTACCTGTGAAATCTGCACAGAAAGAACAATACTCAGTGTGCCATTCCATGTCAGAACTACTGGAACCAGATAGTTTTATTAACAGTGTTATTTTATTACGCTATGAGTATACATATTTCCACTTGAGGGCTCTTCAAAATCATCATCATAAATATTATTATCATCATCATCATCACATCATCATCATCATCATCAATCGTTATCATTAATTATTATTGTTGTTGTTGCTATGCGTCAGGTTCAGGTTTGACCATCATGAGACTGTCAATCAAACTATCCACAGCCAATGAACGCCGTCGTGACACTAACCAGGTCTACAGGCACAGCTGGCCACTCCCGCTAGCTCTGAGCACGCCCCCTCCACGCACGGATTGGCATTGTCGCACACACTGGGTGCTTTGGAGCAGTTCTGACCGTAGGTGTTGGCATTGCATCTGAGAAGAAAGGATCGTCACTGTGTGTATTGACATTACATATCTATGTGGCTTTATACTGCAGGCCTACTCATGGGCATGTATATATATTGTGTTAATCCGTGGTGGTGTTCCATTGACAGTGTTGGACGCACAATCTGGACAGAGAGCTGCTCCTTTCTAGTTGTTCTGTCTGTACTGTCTATCCAACGCATGCGGAGTTACCAAGGATCAACACCTCACAGTGTATCTGCGCCTGCGTCGGGCAGAAAGTACAGACAGAACAGCTAGAAAGGAACAGCCCCCTGTCTAGATTGTGCGTCCAATACTGTCAATGGAACACCACCCATGGCAAATGTGTTTCATTACAATTGTATTCGATTTCTAATGATTTTTTACATTCTTTGATATATTATTACATTAAGAAATTGTCAAAATTCCTTAAAGAAAATCAAGAAACGTCTTTGACAAGGACTGTGTGTGTGTGTGTGTATGTGTGTGTGTGTGTGTGTGTGTGTGTGTGTGTGTGTGTGTGTGTGTGTCTATCTATGTATGCACCTAGAATATGGAAATAGTATTGCAGGTAGAACTATATTTTACCATGGAAAATCTTGGAAATATAGAAAAGAAGTTGATCATATTCACATTACCAGCGATAGACAATATAGTGTCTAGTACGTGTTTTTAGGACATACATGTATTAGAAAAAAATAATAGTAAGAACGTTATTGAAGACACTGTATAAGTTGTGGACACACTACTCCATTGCAACCCCGACCTGCAGAAATAATCCTTGAAGAGATCGAAGCAGGCTGCTCCTTCCCGACACGGTGAAGTAGGACTGCACAACTTCACCAGCTCTTCACACCGGTGCCCTGCCCAGCCTGGGAGACACGAGCATGTGAAGTTGTTGATGCCGTCCGAGCACCTGCCGCCGTGGAGACAAGGACTACTGCGACAGTCGTCGATGTTTTGCTGCATGAAAACGTAGAAAGTGTTGATTTCACCAATGGTTTAGAGTAACGGTTGTGGGTGACAGTGTGTGTCTTCTGAATTTTGTATTGTGACTTAATGAACAGTGCAGTGTTTATTTCACTTAACTGTCTTCATCCTAGAGGCTACTAGTCATGCCCAATGGGTCACTTAATGAGATGGTGAATGCACATTCACCAGGAATATTAGGTTAACGAAGCAGTTTCCGATTGTCGTCTTATTCAGACATGGCATTGTAGAACACACAGTGTGTTCTACAATGGGAATCTGTCAGCCATCAATGTGCTAGTGCCGTAAACATGATCAGACACATATGCAGTATTTGATAAAGGTCCAATGTTCCCATCAAAAGACTAATGCCCCGAGATTACGAAACTTTTAGTTTTGAGTACGATTTCATGCTCAAGCTCAGATTATTTATATAGATATTTATGAACAAACCTTTGAGTTGAGCATAAAATCGTACTCACAAAAGTTTTGTAATCTCCGAGCCTCGTTTGACAACTGGGAATACCCGTTAGTAAGTATGCAATGGTTCGTGACAGTCTGATATCAAGGCATATAGAGGATAACACCGGACACAAACCAACATACATCATACATAGATCTCAGACTAAGGACACTTACATTGCACAGAGTCCCAGTGTAGCCGGGTTTACATAAACACAGAGAAGATGTTCTGGTGTTCGTACAGTTGAAGATGTTCGCACTGACACAGGTAGTCTTGCTGCAGTGGTCGATTGGTCTTGTGCAGTTGTCCCCTACAGTGAGAACGTTACATTGATGAAATGCTTATTATAAAACAGGTTCCAGTATATGTGCATAAGCCACTACCAATTGTTATAAGTATTCGAATGGAACAATGTTAACGAGAACCAAAATCATGTAGTCTACTAATTATTAAATATGAGGAACAAAACTGTCACAAGACCTTCAAAGCCTGCGGCACACATGCAGGTAAAACGATCTACACCATCGATGCAAGTGCCGCCATTTTTGCAAGGAGAACTAGCACAGTCGTCGAGGTTGTTCTGGCAGTGGTAGCCACCATATCCGGCCAGACATGCGCATAGAGGCAGTGATGAATTAGACTCGCAACTTCCGCCGTTCTGGCAGGGAGAACTCTCACAACGCGGGAATGCCTGGCAGTTGTTCTTTGTGAATACTGAAAAAAGACGGCGAAGCCTGTCCGTTTAATTGTTCTTTATGTGGGCAGCACACTGGTGACTAGATATGAAGGATAGTAATTAATTAATGGCTTCATCATTCAGATTAGTAATTTACAGAGAAATGCAAGAGGAAGATCAGAACAGCTTCAATCAATACCTCTGCTTGCGGCGCACTTGAAGCAGACTTCGTGTTGGTTACAGACGCCTGTACAGACGAACCCTTCTCGCAGGTTACATCTAGCGCCAACATTGGAAGACGCTTTCTTGGTTGCAATATCGCGGCACTCGATGTCAATTGGATCAGTGCCACGACAAATGTCCAGTTTGAACTGAAGACAAAATGTATAGTATTTCTTACAAAAGTTACGTACATAACTTTGGCACATAGAAACAGAACGAAGGCATACTCATTCAAGCTAAACATATGAGGTGACTGATGCACACTTAAAGTGAATGTAACCGAGACCTCTGCCAATACAATCCTGGGATTAGAACTTGAGCTGCTAGATTGGCTTAACCTTCTCCATGCTTGAGGCAACCGGAGATGCCCTAAAGAGCTATGCCTGCGCCGAATCCAGCATGGCGAGGGTCAACAAACTTAGTCAAGCATCTGGTTGAGAGCACTATAGGAGCATGTTATATCATATATCACACATGTTACATTATCCATCTCCACGTGGAGTTACTTATCCAGTCACTACCGAGTCAGCAGGGAGCTAGGAATTCTCTATGGGACAGTTCAGGGAGAACAGACCACCGGGAAGAACTCGAATACACGCTGGGCGCCATTGAAACCGAGATCACTGTTGTTCCTGGGATTCGAACCAGAGTTGCTGGATTGCGAGTCCATCCCTTAACCGATTTACCCAAAAGGGTAACCCCGCTGGCCAAGACCAGTAGGAGCATCGTATATCACATCTGGCTGCAATGTCACAAGTACATATACTGTACAGAGAAAGAAGCATAGGCTTTCAGGAACTGTGGCATACTCACAGTGGTCTTCAGATGGTCCAGTGTTATGTAGTTTCCAAATCTCCCACCGTCTGACTGTGAATACCATTCAGTGAGGAAGTCATCTACAAATACCAGACATGGATCTAATAGTATGCACACATACTCGATGGTACCAGTACTCACAACTGAATTTGTATTATTAACCCATTATTGCATGAGTAAATGTTGCAGACATTGTTGTAAAATTGATTCAAATATTATCCAGCATATATTCTTCCAGTCTTAGTGTACTTTATTTGTTGAATATCATGTCATTTGGATCGAGCCATCAGAACTTAGTTAACACTTATGACTAATCAGAACTTAGTTAACACTTATGACTAACTAATAGTTGTCAATAAATACTAGTATACGAATACATTTCATTATGTGATACTTATTAGATTTCCCTTTCCTGGAACATGCCAAATTAGAATAGTTGACAGTAAACTTAATGGGGTGGGCGGTAGTGTAGTGCTAGATCATTTTGACTTCGGAACCAAGGTCCCGATTTCAAATCCCGTCCCGGGCATCAATGTTGGCGAAAGTTACCTTTCTGACGCTGTAGTGGCAATGCATCCTTGGTTTATTTCAACATTCAGCGCTAAACTGTCAAGTCGTGATATAAGTAAAATAATCTTGAAAGCGACTCTAAACCCCAATACAATAGAAAGATAAAACAAGAGTAACGTTCATAGTGATACCTTGCACAGAACGGCACCGCTTCCTATAGGTATTTGTCCTATTCTGGGGCATCACAGGGAAGGTTCCATCATGAGGACTACCATAAAGTAGGCAGTTCTTAGTGTCCGTGTTGTAGGCGAAAGCTGAACATGCAGAATTACTGTCATCACAGTCTTCTTTACATTTAGACAGCGATGTGCCTGAACTGGCCGTTCTGTTGCTTATACCCACGTGCCATGAGTCTCTCAGCTTCATGTTTACGTACAGCTGGTACTCACAGTATTGTCCTGAAAACAGTTACATGTATGTTACGTACAGTATACATAACACTAATACCGTCATAATAGGATGTAATGCATATACACTTTACTGGTAATTATATATGTCCTTAGTGGAATTAAACGTAAATTTGTTTTGCTGCTTAGGCAGATTTGTGTATAGCTCTGGAACATTAGACTTTCGACATTACCAGTATTCTGTTCTGGTCACAACAGTGTGTATAAGTATTGGTACGAGGTAGTATTACCATTATTCTGCCATATGTGGCACCAGTATTCTGTGGTGGGAAATACAAGTATTACCAGTATTATGCCGTGGACATCATCAGTATTTTACCATGACGACATTAAACACAACGTTTACAAGAGGTTGCATTATTTTCAACTTTGCTGAATATAAGTATGATCGGTAATTTAATTGAACACCGCATCATTTTTATGACAAGCTTACCATAGGACGCACTGGCGCCACACACGCAAGTGTACGTATCACGGAGATAGTCTTCCACGCACTCTCCGCGTTCCCCGCACGTGACTCCGGAACAAGCGTCCAGTCGTGTCTCACACGTGACTCCGGTGTAGCCAGTGGGGCAGAGGCAGTCATATCCCTCCTGTCTGTCCGTACAGGTTCCTCCGTGAAGACAGGGCTGATCGCGACAGTCGTCTGGAGAATCATAATGAAACTTATTTGCGTTTAAGAATTTGTCTTTTCAGAAACATTTCTCTATTCCTGTTCTAGCATTGTCAAGGGGAGGTCCTACAACGTCTGTGATTGTCAAGGGAAGGTCACTAAGATCGTCCTAGGCGTTCTAAAGGATAATAATAATACTTTCGCATAACATAATAATAGCCAAATATAAAATGTCGTTTCTGAAATGCGTTTGGTATCTATCGCTATAAGTGTACGTCCAGTGCACGAAACACTCTTATTGCTACAATACTTGAGACAATACTTGAGACAATACTTGAGACAATACTTGAGATTATTGATAGCTAAAACTATTGTAGCAAGATTATAAAGTGATCCGTGCAACCATGTTCGTAACATTTGACTTACAACCAATGATTAGCAACAGGACCCAGAACATCCAACACAGAGGTAGCTTAGATGTGTGAACATCTAACACAGCGGTAGCCTAGATGTGTGAACATCCAACACAGAGGTAGCCTAGATGTGTGAACATCTAACACAGAGGTAGCCTAGATGTGTTCAGTCACATTTGAGCGGAATACTACTATATTTTATGTCCTATTTACAAAACCATCAATGTTTGTTGTTAATTAAATAATAGCTATTAAAGCAACGCTATTGACGGCAATTAGTTGGAAGTTTGATTACGTACCTATATTATTTTCACAGTCCTTTCCTTCAAAGCCAGGATTGCAGCGACACTCTCTGTGGAGAGTTCCAATGGCTGTACAGTCTCCATGTTCACACTTCTTAGATTCACAAATAGACATAGGACCTGCACATCTAGGTAAAGTATAATATCATAGTTATATACATGTCTATTGATCAAGAAAGATGGTCGTGGTGTAAACTATTCTTATTGGGATTATCGTGTCGTTATATTAGTATATAAAGTCTACTCAGACTACTGTATAATTGTAAAAACGCTTTCAAGATTATTTCACTTATATCTTATCGCGTCTCGTCAGGTTAGGGCAGGAGGAAACCAGCAACATCCGTAGCGCTGAATGTTAAAACTTGCAAGCACCGGCTGGTATTGACAGACCAAGGATGATAACTGTATTGCCACGGTACAGTCAGTGCATCCTATCAATATCGCGTCAGAAAGAAAACGTTCGCGAACACTGATGTAGACTCCAAGTCAAACGTTTTACCACTACAATAACTTGACTTCTGTTCTGTATATGTATACTGGTTATTAGTTATACCAGGTTATTAGTTATACCAGGTTATTAGTTATACCAGATTATTAGTTATACCAGGTTATTAGTTATACCAGGTTATTAGTTATAACAGGTTATTAGTTATACCAGGTTATTAGTTATACCAAGTTTAAGATTATTAGTTATACCAGGTTATTAGTTATACCAGGTAACAGGTAATGATTCGCTCACTCTGGCCCTGAGAATCCTGCTGTACAGAGACACGTGTGACCTACAAGGTCATCCTGACACATCCCCCCGTTCTGGCACGGGCTAATGTCAGTGGACCCCCTCAGACAGTCATTAATATCTGTCTCACAACGTCCACCAGAAGTACCTAAAGAACAATATTTCGATAGAACAGTAATAACAATATTGCAAGATTAGTTTGTATAAACAATTGTTAATATCCCAAACCATACATGGTCCTACTTTGCATAGCAGCCATGATACGAGCGTGTCCTAGGACTGTACGACACTTCCTGTATCTACTGATACAGATGATGACGTGTGCACGTATAGTGTCTAGCGGCATTAGTGTCAAACATATTGTATTCATGAGACTGATGATGACGTATGCACGTATAGTGTCTACTGCAGTATGTACATTGGTGTCACATACATTGTATTCATTGGGGCTTAACCATATGAGGCAGTATCATATACTTAGAGAATAACCCACGAGATACGAGTGATTACGGAGAATATGTCCCGAGTGAAATTAATGTTCACAGTTCCGAGCTTTAGCGAGGAACTTTGAACATTAATTTCACGAGGGACATATTTTCCGTAATCACTCGTATCGAGTGGGTTATTCTAATTATTCCATATAATCATTTTAATGTAATAAACCATTGAGAATTGCCGACAAACATCTTCTTCAAGAGGGCGACCCTAATCAGCTGCTGCGTATTCATCCGCCTGTGAATTCAATGTTGTTCACGTCTTGTTGTACGTATATTCTAACGGCAAAATATAGATCCTTTGAGTATATTTTAGTAGACAATACTTGATTTACATTAATTTACATTATACAAATAATGCAATTGGTAGCAAAACCATATATAAATGTACATCATTGCAAATAATTTCAAGTGAGTACACAATTTCAATAGTTTGGTGTGCGTGTACTGTGCCCAGCGGCCAGCCAAAACAATATGCCAGGGAAAACTCGCAGTCGAAAACGTGTACATTTCACCTACTTGCTAGTTTTCACAACGAACATAGTGTAGCTTAGACCCCCTACACGTCCAATTAAGTCTCCGTCGACGTTCACTAAGTTTAGTCGTTGACTTTAACCAGCGAAATGTTCCCATATGCGGGTAGCCAGGTTTGTTTACTAACAACAGGAACGCAGCAGACGTGAGACGAGTATCCATGAATTATTTGAATGAAAACTCACTTGAATTTAGCACCTAGGCCTAATACTAATAGCAGTAAATGATACTGTATGTTTACAAATTAAATTGTAACAAATGTTTTGTATTACTTACCGGTATATCTCAGAATAGTGTGATAACAAGTACGTAGGCCTAACTAACTGCACCACAACATGATTTAGCGTAAACAAAAATACTATTTGAAGTCTTGAACGTGGGAACTTCAATAGGATGAAAGTAGATCCGGTTTTAACTTTTAACCAATCAGGTTCGAGAAACACAAAAATCAACACTGTTGATTATCGTATTGTTATTACACAGTAGATATCCACCACGTATATGGAATAATTAGATGTTATTATACTTATATGTAGGCCTACATGTAGATCTATCAAGTGATACCAAATACTCAAATTTTGCAAAAAGACCTGAATGTCATAAAGAAACTGAAGTGATGGAAGTGGGTGACAGCCAAAAATCAGTAATAGTCTAAAAGACACTTTAACCATAAATACTCGCACGTAAAGACGCATGCGCTATCTTACCGCTGGGACATTTGCATGTAAAGATGGTCACTGAGTCTTGTTGACATATGCCGCCATTATGACACGGGTTAGAGTCACACGGGTTACGTTTGACTTCGCATCTTTCACCATGGTAACCTGAAATAAGGTATCAATTCGTCACTGTGAATGCCAGGATGGTGATCGTACATCACTTTGAACAGGCGAAGACTAAAAGAAATGTAGATGACATCGTTTATAGGAAGGCGTGTCTTAAAAAACAACACAGTGACGTTTTCATCGACGTTTGATAACTAATTAGTTATATTGACGTTTAGATATCATCGTGAATGTAAATTTGAAATTGCTATTCGTACCTACAGAACGGCCCTTCTATGGGTGTGGACACTACTTACAACACAGTTAACGTCACACAGTAATGACGTATATTGAGTTAGCTGTTTAACCAGCCTTCACATAACATAATCTTTACTGTACAGTACATGTGTACATACGCTTTTGCTTAAAGTAAGTGTTATAATGGAGAGAAAAGATTAATGTATCCCTGTTACAATTACAGTACAAAACATCATATACGGTGCTTCTAGAAGTAGGCTATATAATCGTTATCAGGAGAGAATATTGGACACATCCGTCCCTACAAATTCATTGTATAAAACATTACATAGTAAGTTGTAAGCTATATCAACTGAGTTGTTTATATTATTAGAATAATAAAAACAAGAATAACCCACCATCTGGACAGTTGCAAGACGGGCTGTGATTGATGAGTTCACACATACCATTAGTACAGTGATTTTCACATAGTTGGGCTGCAATAGAAAATACATGATTTAGAACATACAAATAGTATAACATTATATACGTAAGATTGTACGATTATACTACCATTATATAGATATTTAGATATAGATAAAAGTGAAAAGGTCTAGAGTACAGCATTATATATTAACAACATGTTTTAACAATGCCAAATATTTTTCCTACATATTTTGTTTCAATGTCCTATCCTCATGCATAGTACTCAGAAAATAGTTTATAGCAAAGACATGTAGTGTTATAAGTAAGCTTTTGATCGAAGACATGGCACAATATAATTGATTTATTAGTAGTAGTAGTAGTAGTAGTAGTAGTAGTAGTGGCCCGTATTAATAGTAGTAGTAGCAGTAGTAGTAGTAGTAGTAGCAGCAGTAGTAGTAGTAGTAGTAGTAGTGGCCCGTATTAGTAGTAGTAGTAGCAGTAGTAGTAGTAGTAGTAGCAGTAGTAGTAATAGTAGTATTAGTAGTAGTAGTAGCAGTAGTAGTAATAGTAGTAGCAGTAGTAGTAATAGTAGTAGTAGTAGTAATAAAGAACTAATAAGGATACATGATTGTCGTTGTTGTTCTTATTATTCAAGAAGACTATTCCTTACTTCTGTTTGTACAGTTGGTGACTGATATGGACCCGGGTCCTGTCGTGACTGTAGAACTGGAGCATGACTTGCAGGATGTTTGTCCTGGTTCGTCTTGGTAGAAGTTTGTAGAACAGATAGTGCAGTCATCATACCCGTCAATAACATTGAACTTGCCGACCGGACATTTCACTAAAATTAAAAATACAAGTTAGCACAGAAAGTAAACGTTTTTAAACGTTCACTTAATCCGCTATTTCTGACTGTTTTGCACGTCATACTTTAGAAATAGCCTAAAAGTTATACATGTATATTTAAGATGTACCGGGTAAATTGCATAAAAGCTTGGATTTGTGTATTTTAGTCTAGTGGCTTAGGTCCGGGTTGTTTTATTTAATCGTGACACGCCAGATTAAGCACCAAACTTGCTACACACCTAAGCCACCAGGGTATCGGTTCTCGGAGCTCTCTTAGCCGCTAAGGGACCATAGCATTCTCTTAGCAATGCATTAGCTATCGGCAAAACGAGTGATAGGGTCCCTTAGTGGCCAATAGAGCTTCGGGAAACGATGCCCTGACTATTATTTGTAATACCATGCTGCTATTTCAATCAAAGGAAAAAACATACTGTGTTGAATTCAATGTACAGATGACAGATGTGAGTGTGCAACAATGAGGGTATCCTTTCACGAAACTATCTTATTATCCACTAATATAAGTGAGCATAGCGCTCTCTTTGCCGATAGCTAATGCACTGCAAAGAGATCGCAATGGTCTCTTAGGGAGTGATAGATTTGGCGTGTTCTGGTTTTGGTAGAAGTGATTCTAGGAAGAGAAATGTTCACCTACGCGCCACTACTATGGAGGTGGAGCGTGGGGATTCGTCTGCCAGAATAAGAAGACGTCTTCTGCCGCAAAACGATCAGCAAGAAGACGTTTTCTGCCGCAAAACGATCAGCAAGAAGACGTCTTCTGGAAGATGGATCGTCAAAATCATCAAGCCCTAGACTAGTGGATAAGAGAGCTCCGTGTAAGGATTCCCTAGTGGATAAGAGAGCTTCGTGAAAGGATACCCTAGTGGATAAGAGAGCTTCGTGAAAGGATACTCTAGTGGATAAGAGAGCTTCGTGTAAGGATACCCTAGTGGATAAGAGAGCTTCGTGTAAGGATACCCTAGTGGATATACTTACTCTTGCACTGTGATTGCTGAGTGGCGGCTGTGACTCTCGTGATGCCCTGACCTGGACACGCCTCACAGTACGAGCTGTTCGTCCACACCGTGCTGAATGGACATTCTCGACATGGAGCGAGGCGGGTTTCATCATTATATGTACCAGCATCACACTCATCTAAACATGATTGGGTCAGTAATTGAAATATACAATCCTTAATATGCTCATAATGCTGTTATTACCATAACCAATAATATATATGTATTTATTTATATATAAATAAGTGTGTGTCCGCGATCGTTGTATTTCTTTAAATACTATAAATATATGTCTACACTGATGACGAACTAAACATATTTTTAAATCATAAATGGCACGCTGAGAATGGCTTACAGTGACACATGCTGACGTCACTGGCGCCGGTGACGTAGGTGTATTGTGTTGCGGGACACCTCTGGCAGGATACGGCACCCTCGTGATTGGAGTACGTCCCCCGGGGACAAGGCTGGGTCACGCCCTCCGAGTTGAATGTGCCCGGAGGACACAGCACTGAAACAAGATGGACGCAGAAACAATGAGGTAAAGGGGTGCCATGTAACCATGTTGTTCTCGAACTGATCCAGTATTCCGTTTGTGGCCAACATAGTTATTGTATAGGTAGGGCTGTGGATTTATAAGAAGACACCTTGGAATGTTGCAATAACATAGTTTCCTATATTTTACTGTCATTATTGTCGTCATCATCATCGTCGTCGTCGTCATCGTCATCATCATCATTATCACCTTTGTCACTAGCATCGTCACCATCGTCATAACAACTAAAATGTGTCTTCATCATAATCATCACCATCATCATCACGAGAATAAGCATCATTATCGGCAGAAACATCGTCGTCTTCTTCACTACTACCATTATCATCGCCATCATGAAAACAATGTATTGTATTATCTTTTAATGCTATCAACATTCAAACACAATACCTTTACACAGAGACAACCACAAAGAATGACTACAAGCAGATCAAGTATTACTATTCCGTTATCGAGTGTTGTATTAAAATGCCTCACAATCAATATGAATCACATAGATCCAGTAGATATAAATGTCAACTTACAACATGTATGCTTAGAATCATATTTAACAAGCTTCTGGTTGGGACCACACGTGAAGTCCTCAGCAATGTGTGTCCCCTTTCCATCGTTGGCTTTGATTTGAGGACAGGATTGAGGTTTTAAATTCTGCTCGACGCCAGACAGTATCCTCGCTTGACTGTACGTGTTGTATTCCAATTTTGATATCACACTAGCAGCGCAGGCTTGGACGTCTGTGTTGGACTTTTCATACACCACGGATATATTTATTGTTACCTTTAATAGATAATGTGTGCACGCTAAATGAATATACAATCATAACTTATTTAATGACCAAACGACATTTTTCATTGATCTATATTTGATTTGTCTAAACCAATTAAATGATTCAACCACTTACTTATTCATGACGCCCCAAATAATCAACTTATTCATGACGCCCCAAATAATCAATTTTAAATTTATTTTTGTAAATGAATTCCATCAGAACATAGATTATAGGTATGATCAGAATAGCTTTAATATACTAAACAAACGTCCAAAAGAAAATATACCAAAGTTTTGAAAGACTATTGAAGAAGAACAAAACTATACAATAATTATAGAAAATTAATTTTTAAATATTTCATTAAAGTGATGTTTTAGCATCATGTATACAGTACACCTTTTCATAACACTAATCGATAAACGTTACGACTAGCAGAGGCACGAAGACACGTGGTGGTCAATAATTCACAGTATCACTCTCGCAACACATGTTCAACAAGAGACTTTAAAGTCATTGAAAAGTAAACTATCACGTGTTTAATAACGAGTATGGTCACCTCGTAGACCAATGCACGCCAGAATTCGGCGCCGAACCGATGACGTCAAACGCGGAATGACGTTCGGGATAAAAACTGTCATTTCTGTTGAAACATTGTTCCATGCTTATTTTCTAAGTTATATAAAAAAAAATGGAGAACTTTTTTCTTGGTATACTTTCTTCTGGACGTTAGTTTTGTATATTAATTTAGATCTAACTTTCACGGAACTGGTTATACATATTAAAATATATACAATGACTAGAACACCATCGACGTATTCTTTCTATCTTACAAGTATGTGCTTTATTCCAAATGTAGACGTTGTAGAAGGGCGCAATTGGTGTTTCCC
>JAUTBZ010043221.1:0-18732 GCA_032361785.1 Lepetodrilus galriftensis
GGCGCTATATCACACACATAAAGGGATAAACATCATATATGAAGGGCGCTATATCACACACATAAAGGGATAAACATCATATACGAAGGGCGCTATATCACACACATAAAGGGATAAACATCATATATGAAGGGCGCTATATCACACACATAAAGGGATAAACATATATATGAAGGGCGCTATATCACACACATAAAGGGATAAACATATATATGAATTAATATATGAATCGTTCCATAGGCTGGTCATCACTGGTCGGACGGCAGAACCATTATGCAGGCTGGATTAGGACTGTCATCGTTCTCGGATGTTTCCCAGCTTTCGGCTTGGCTTAAAATCCAGAGAATTTGTTCCTGCCTCACACTGAGGCACATAACAGGCTCAGAATGCCCAGGGTCTCTCAATGGATATCTGGTAGGATAAGCTGGCAATGTGAATGCTAACCTTCTATCACTGGAAATGGCAGCTTGGGTTGTATAATCCTCAGGGATTTGAGAAGGTCAAATGTGTGCATACTGAACCAATTTGCCAGGGAAATTAGATGTATGTCGGCACGGGATTGGAGATGCAATAGATATAGTGAATATTTGCCTGCATGTACATGTGTCTTATTCATAATATTATTTTCGATGGAACGTATCATTATGATTTGTATCTGGATTTATGAAATAGTTATTATATAATTAAGCCATTTCTTGTCTCAAGCTTAATGAGAAATGTCCAGCTTTTCATCAGAAATGGGTCGAACTCCAGGAGACATCTTTCACTTCATGAAATGAGCTTCTTTTCATCTTTGGGTATCTTCAGTAGACATTGCTATAACTTCATGTAATGAACCCTTGCAGGTTATACATGATATATGCATGAGGCATTGCCAGGAATCGGTACGGTGTTGCACAATACTGGCTGAGCGATCCCTTGCCATTGGTGGAAAACATGACTCAAATGTCATCCCCTATGAGGGTTATTGACATCGCCCACTGTCATCCCCATAGGGGCTATTGACAACCTCAATGCCTCGGATATGTCATCACAGGCACCATCACAATCACCAAAGGCGGTTGAAGTCGCTATGACAACCGCCATAGGCAAGTATATCGCAATGTTTGTAATACCAGATCACATTTTGTTATTTGTGATGCTTCAACATTTACTTTATATAAAGGTCATGTTATGAATGTCATCTTCGTTGTGTGGAAGGTTCTGATTCGTGATTTGCAATGTGTATCTTAAAATACCGAGAAATTAACAGGGTTTGAATGTCATTGGGTGGGTGGTAGCACAGTGGTAGATCATTGGACTTCGGAACCAAAGGTTCCAGGTTCAAATCCTGCCCCTGGGGGCCCCGGCATCAATGTTCGCGAAAGTTACCTTTCTGACGCGATATTGATAGGATGCACTGACTGTAGATAAGAGTGGCAATGCAGTTATCATCCTTGGTCTTCTCAGTACCAGCCAATGCTTGCAGGTTTACTGCAACATTCAACGCTGCGGATGTTGCGGGTTTCCTCCTGGCCTAAACTGACAAGTCATGATATTAGTGAAAGAATGTAGAAAACGACTCTAAACCCCAATTTAATATTTAAAAAAACATAAATAAATGTCATTGAATAAAGTTGCTGTAGCATAATCAGAAGCTCAGACCAACTCCAAATGTGTGTTCAGTTGAAGACGCAATGCTGATAGTAATACATGTTCTGTAGATACTTGCCTGTTTGATTGGTATCAAACGTGACATTCTCAATCTGGTTTTCTTCATCAATAATCAATACTGTACTAGGTAATTGTTTCAACTAGATCTCCACACGCCAAACATTCTTGACACTATCCTTCAAAGCAAAAGTGTTTGCATTGCTGATCAAACAGTAGAAATGTTAGATAAATATGGGGAGTATTTTATTTCATAAGAGCAATTAATCTCTTGCAAAAGTAATATGTTAGAAATGTGTTGTTGACAGGTTGATTTAACCCTCACTATCTTATCTTTTAGGATAATTAACTATGCGATAAAATTTTGGATTTTTTTAGTTGGAGTAGTGATAAAGTGTTTTTCATCTTTTGGATGTTAAGCATGCTAAATAAAATGTTTGAATAAAAATCACATTAGAAAAGATGAATAAGAGAAAGTGTGTCACCTAGAATGTTTGCTTGATGTAATATCAAGCTAAAAGTTATGGTGACTGCATTTGTGGTCACAATGCTTTCTGATTTGCTTTAAGATAAAATGTTAAATTGACTTTCATCACATCCTAATAACTCGATATTTATTAATCTCCATTTGCCATCTCCAACAAATACCTTTAAAAAAGTCATCCACATTTCCAGCATTAAATTGATATGTAATTTGGCTTGTTTTTATTATTTGCCTAATGCACCTTTAATTTAGGTTTAAAGTTATATTCCATCAATAATAATTCACAATCATTGATCGACCAGTTTGCTTCTATTATGATTATTCATGTAATTGAAAAACAAGAGCTCTATATTTCTGTATATCAATTAACGTCCCTATGACTTTTCAAATAAATCTTCAAGAAAGGTTAAAATAGGAGTGATTTAAATTCATGAATTTTATAAACTCAAGAAATATTGTAATAATTTAATCCTGACACTTCCTGCAAATTGCCCATAGATTTTTTACCTTTCTATTTCACAATCTCTGTCCAGAGATTTCCAGCGTATCCTTCAAACCGTCGTAGGAAACATGTTCAAATCAAAAAACTTTACCCCCGATCTTTGAATGGCCTCCAATTGGAATTAATGATCTAGGTTTTCTCCATGTTAAATTATTTTCCCCCAGATTGCGTCTTCTTTAACTCTCTCCATGCTGAATGCAACCAGAGATGTCATAAAGAGCAGTGGCTCTGATTAATCCAGCAGGGATAGGGTTAAACCTTCTTTTTTTCCCCTCGCCCTTATAGTACACAAGTGGGAGTTTTCATGTGGGTTTCATTAAATGTTGATCTGTAACATTAAGTTCCCACTGCAAGAGATAAACCAGTGTTTAAGTACTAGACTTCGTATCACACGAGTGCTATATTCAATTATAACTGCTGGTGGTTTTCGATAATGTGTTCCATTTCAGTTTTGGTTGTGTCTTTGCCTTCCCATAAATGTAATACTTATGTTATGTTAATATTTTTATGTTCTATTATTCACCTGGGAAAACTTGTAATTCTGTGAAAATGTATTCCTATACCTTATATTCCTTTTGCTCAGGAGTTGTCACTTTGGGAATAAATATATGGAAACATTTTTGTAATTCATTTTAGATGTTTTTTTATAGTTTGATTTCCACAATCAAGAATAATACTCTTGAAATGTTTTCATTAAGAAATATGATTTATAGTTGACTAAATAGATAGTGAAAAGAAAGCCATCTAAATTCACTGTGTGCACTCAATTCCATCTCAACTCCCTGGGGAGTATATAGCCCAAGCTGCCATTCAAGGAGCTACAAGGTTATCATTCACATGTTTTCTTCAAACTTTCTAAGTGGCAGAGATTGTGTTTGCAATCACAGTAAAAAAGAAAACAGCTAATGAAAAAACGCGATTGGAAAGTAAATATCAACCAACAATCGCATGTCATTACCTGCTGTTTTCGAAACGCTCTTGTTCTTCTTGGATCGGTGACTGCGGCCTTGTGTCTTCCCAGCAGTTAGTGCTGAAGCAGACAGTTACTTTCTTAGTCGACTGCCTCCGATAATTACAGTAGCAAGTGTGCGTCAGATCTTCCGTCTCCTGGTGGCTCTGTAAAATGCCTGTTGCAATAAACAAGCACTCTTGCACAGGTATGTATATGTGTGTGTTTATATATATACATGTAAGTATGCTTCACCAGCATTCTACGGATACAGTAACAGGCATATCTGCAGTATACATTAAGCTAAAAATACGAATAGTTTGCGAATCAGAGCTTTTCGACATGGGAATAAGCATCTGTAGATTACAGTAGACTATATTGACAATTACGGGGGCTACTTGCCGTGGAGGTCCGTAACTATCGAATTTTGATGGTAATGCCTATAGAACATTGGTGCCCTATCTTCACGGTGATGGGGCTAATGGGTCTTGATCAATAGCCTTGTTCCGTGGGTGGGGTGTAGGCGTGGGTTTGGGTGGGGGTGGCGGTAGGTGGGAGAAGGGTGGTCACCTCCACGAAACTATTTCAGCTTTGGTTTGATGTTACTTCTTTAAGATCTACAGTCATGTCTATTGTGGTGGTATTTGTTGTAAATCACCCAATGTGATACTGAGATTGGTAGAATGTGTAGAAAGACGTGTAACCACAGTCAGTTTGTGAAACTGGACCCAATTGTTCGAGACCACCTTGATCACTTCCTTCAAAGAATAACATTTCTGCAATACGTTCTAACCCATCTTCACAAGTTCTTCAAATATATGCAAATTGCCCACTATTTAATAATCTAGGTTTCGTTTCTCAAAGCTCATATCAACTACGAGACCATAAGGACTCTCGTACCCATCTCTAATACATGGGAATCATGCTATTAAGAGAGCGTTATGGGCTCATAGTGGATATGAGAGCTTCGAGAAACTATACCCTGCAACAATTCTATCTATTAGGAAAATTATAATTTAAGTTAATAGTATTCTTTGTAAGAATTTATTCATAAAAACTGTCAATTGTAGTGTTGTTGCTTGGTATGAATGTCTTCGTCTCAACTGTGGCAGGTATTGGATGAAATGTTTTTAATCATTCAGGCTATAATAGAGATATCTAGGCTGATTGATGATCTTCCGATATTTTAATCCATCAAAGATTTATGTTAATATTTTTTGTAGCATTAAACTGTCCTCAATGTTTGTGTAGGCTGAACAGAGATGTAGAACTGTTTCACAAGCTAATCGATCATTGTATTAGGTTAAGTTTCCACTGACTTGAAGATTGATAATAAAACAAAATCCTTGTCAATATATGTGATATGTTTATTGTTTTAAATGGTTTCCAATTTAACGTTAATGTAAATGTATTTCAGCTGGTGCATTTGGAAGCAGTAAATTTAGAATTAATTCATAGTTGTTAAAGATAGTCTTAGCAGAGGAAATATCGTAAAAATATCGACTTAGCTAGTGGTAACAGTGATAAAAACTAACTTTACAACTTACTAGCCCGAATAGTGATACAAATAACAAATGATATACATTTTTACTAGGCCTTAGGATACCTTTAGCATTGGGAGAACTGGCCTAGGCTAGTGTTAATTTTGATCTTTGTGGTAAAACAACTCATAGAATCTGTTATTAATAGATATAACTTGCAAGTCTCATTTCCAACACTACGTGCATTCCAAATATATACACAATATGCCACCTTACAAGTACAATAAACACGCTCAACTAGTCGTTCTCAGAGTAGTGGCCATGACATTTCAATCGATTTCTTAAATAGACATGTCTGCATTATCAGCTTATTATTTTGGCATGGAATCCTTTTAGTCTGTCATGAGACTCTATCTTAATTATTCTACTCAGTAGACAAAGCAAGTCTATTAATAGAATTGGGAAGTCTTCCAATGGAAAAGCGGATTAAGGTGTTATCATGGAATTACTTCATCCATCCTAGGCGTTTGAGAACATATTGTTAGTCTTATTGTATTCTTCTAGGATTACTATACTCAACAAAATTATTTAAGAGAAAGGAGCCTTTTTGAATATATAAATTTAGCTTTATTTAAAAAACGAAGAATTTCCAAACCTACAGGATCCAGATATTCAGTATTCTTTGATTCTAGAACTTATATGAATAAGAATTGCATTAGGTTCTGCAAAGAGTTCCAAATTTGGTAGAGAGCTTCCCCACAAATTATCTGCCAGTTCTTAGTTTATTTTGTTTAGTATACGATATGACATCTGAGAAATCTGTCAGTTCTCCATCACACTTATTAGATTGTTGTCTTATTCTTGAATTATTCCACCAAGAGTCCAACCAATTGGAGCCAGAAAACATCCAGTTCCGAACGTAGTTCGTGGGTGTTTCTTTGGTAATCTGAAGACTTTGGTTCTGTAACAGTTGCGGGGAAGGATGATGGTTATGATGGAGTACAACAGCTGAACAAAGCAGGGTTATTGTCATAGTTGCGTGAGAGACAGCTACTGTTAATGAGGGCCTACACATTGTTCTCACACCCAAAGCAAATGTTTTAGGGATAACGAGAAAAACACGTGCTCTCGTACACGTTTCGTATTCAGATTTTACGCTATGATGTGAATGGGTCCTGTTTGTGGCCTATCTTGCCAAATCTGTTTGTATGATCTTGACATCTTTACTTGGAATTGTGAGGTTAAGTATTTATTTCCTATTGTTTATTTTGGATTGGAAATAACCTTACGTATGCTGAGGCTGTCCTGACCGACATGTTTTTACCCTGGGAAATGGCCCTATCTGCACTGGCTTGACCTTCTCAACACCTTGGAGAGTATAGATCCCAAACTGCCACTTTGAAGGTCAGCATTCATATAGCTTATCTCGTGATCTACTGAATGCCCTACTGAGTAGATAAGGAAGTTCTCATGCTGGTCCTCTCAGCTAAAATAACAGCATATAAAAAAAATTAAAACTGCTGTCCCATTGTTACGGCTTCATGAGGAACTATTTCAATGACATGCATTAGGTCTGAGTCTGCATTATTGTCAAAGAATCATCGGCTCATTTTCAATCTTAAAAGCAGTTGGACATTTCGTACATGACATTTCATGTCTAAGATTGTTGTGTTTATTGAGTATTGCTTAAAAAGATAAATTTGTTTATGCCTGTGTGTCCTCAATGGGGTGCTAGTTACACTTGGTAAACATTTGAAGAATTGATGAGGAACTATTTCAATGACATCAATAATGCCTCCAGACATCACTGTATAATGAGAAAAATGTTACCTGCATCTTCGATACAAATTCTCCATGCAGATAGAATCTTGCATTTTCGAGATGCATTGTAGACAGTATCAGCTTTCTATCCTGACAGTTGAGATAGTAAATGACGTGTTGAAACAAAAACAAACAGGTTTGCCTTTGCCCAACGAGCAGCCCTTCTGTTCTCCAATAATATCTCCACATTATTTCAACCGTGCAATTCTATATTTCGAAATGATATGCCAAGTGAGAGTTTGAGTTGGTATAGGATTACATGATCTTCTGTTGATGAGCACCAGGGTAGTAGTTTATCTTGCCATGACTTCCCTATTATGACGGATTTCTCCAACATGTTTACATAGTCCACAATCAGGTACCTCGTGTTGGTAATTGTGATTTTATATCCCTATAATGCATGTTTACTCCCCCATCACAGGCCCATTTAGTGCTGTAAATCCCAACACGTATTCCGTTCTTGCCCGTAAAGGCTGATCCAGGCTTTCCTCTCCGAACAGGCCGTGAATCTGTGCATCACGTTTTTGCCTTCAAGGTTTTCTCTGGCCTTGCCCGCTGTAAATCCAGCTCTTAACTATGTTTGATGTATCGGGGTGATGTGTTAAACAGCTTCGTGGTGTCTGCACCGATTCAGACAGAATCCCTATGTACGTCATGGAAATTCTCAGAAATTCCCGGCTAGAAGACAGTGATGCTGACTGCCAAGGCGAACTGTTTATTAGCTTCATTTCGCACAGTGTTTTCAGAAGGATGTGATACAGGCTCTTATAGATGTGCAGGTTTACACAGAGGAGACATGCATTCCTCGCTCATTGGATGATGAATCAAGAGAGTTCTTATCGTCATGGTTATCATTAAGTAAATGAGAAAATGTTGATATTCACATGGCATGTTATTAATCACGGACCACAATTAAGGTGGATTGTTTCTGATGTGGTCTTATCTATGCATGGGGGAATTGTAACGATCGCTTGGCCCAAATTAATTTTAAACTCATGTGGAATTAAGCATCCTTTGAATTAATCTAAACGCGTGTGGAATTGGAACAATGTCTTTGGCAAGTGATGGTAGAGGGTTTGAAGGTTAAAGTAACTTGCGACAACATTACAGTTTGGGCGATAACAGAATTTGGTTGGTTTTCAGCTTAACCCTCTCCATGCTGAAGGCAACCAGAGAAGCTGGTGCCTGTGTATAATCCAGCAGGGAGAGGGATAATGTTTTTGCATACCACAGTAGGTGGTTAGTAAAACTGGCTATAACAATCACATCATGCATCTCTGTAAGCTTTATAATGAATTAGATCTTCCTAGGTAATAAATAACGGTTCCAGTACCAGAATGATGCCTGTAGTAATGCCAAAGGGTGAGGTAGGTCAAAAAGTAAGACTGAAGGCTTTAGTAGTATCCAAAATCATGTGATATAGTGGTTACTTGGACATTCAGTAAGACCTAGGTACTCTCAGAAAGAACCCGGGTACATTTGAGTAAGACCTGAGTGGAATACCCAAGCTTGACACATAGACTGATCCAAGGTCTCGGTAATAGTAGGAGGCACATTGTAAAACAATGCAGTAATGTCATAGAAGGTTCATAAGCATGTGTGAAAGAAGGGGATTCTTAAGGGATGATGTGAAATTCGTGGTTTAAAAGCATTGCATTCCTACGGGAAGTCTGGCATGTTTCAATGGCCTCCAGAGGTAAGTGCCATTGTGTCCTGTTCCATCGGTCTCTCCTCCTTCTACATGCATTCCAGCATGTCAGGTACAGCTCCACTGCACCGAGAAGGCCACCTACAGCTCTGTCATTCTTCTTACTTTCTTTTGCACCCTCTGAAAGCAATGCTGGTAATTTTGTTGCCATGCAGATGAGTGTAATACATAACATGTTAAGTCTAGGTTTGGCACGGGTTGGTAACATTTCGACATCTGTCTCCAACATTCTTTTACTGTATCCCTGTGGGAAGAAGACAGTTGTTTTATGATTCGTACATTCCCTGATGTTTTAGTACAGGTTTTAGTATGTATTTGTGGGGTATTTACTCCCAACAGGTATAGCACATGATTAGAGTTCCAGTGAGCCTTCGACATGCATTTTGTTAAGGTTTATGGCATTGTTGTTAAGACTTTAGGTATTATTTGCAGAGGAAGAAAATAGACCTGTGAGAAAAAAGTATCGAAGGCGTGAGTAGAGTCTCTTGACGGGAAGATGTTTACCTTTTATGCAAATACATTTTGGCAGACTTATTCCTGCTATTCATTTACTTCAGCATTTGGGTTCACCTTCTAAGTGAATTTGGGGATTGTTTCATAAGTTTGCATTGGAAAGCTAGATTAATAATATATAATAAATGTCATCTAGAATCGATTAAGAATGTTGATGCTGTAATTACATGGTAATGTCAGAAATTTAATTTTAAAAAGAATGTAATTAATTTTATCATATATATTAATTGAAATGAATTTTCAATCAGAATATAATTAGATATTATATATATAATATTTATTTTTCATTATGATTTTTTGTTTATATCAGTTACAACTTTACTATACATACGAGTTAATTCTTATTAATATTTTAAGAATTAGAGATATTATTTATTAAAAGTATTCTGATATTAAAATTTATATTTAGAATACAACTGAATGTAATAATTAAATGATGCTTTATAGACTGCAAACTTTTGTGACTGTCCCTACTGAGCATTTTGCCAATATTTCACAGCGAGACGCATATACGAACTATATCCCTGTCTTTATATACTCCACACCTTCCTGCTCCAGGCCACGTGTTCCTCAATTATGTCTTTAGATGTGATGGAAGAAACCAATTTATTTCAGGTTTACTTTTACATATTTCTTTTTATGTAATTTCTAAAGTGAACATTCACATGTCTATCATGTGAATGTCAGATGTGATGAGGGGGAAAAAAAATCCAATTTATTTCAGATTCATTTTTTTATTTCTTTCTTTACGTAATTTAAAAATAAAAATGTACGTGTCTATCATGCGAATGTCAGAGTTCAGTATTTGCCAACAAGCCTGGACTGTAACATGATTAGTGACAGTAAATCTGTTAAATTTGTTAGCAATAGTGTCATTGATTCTATATAATGTTCAATTACATACGTATAGCTTGTTCAGGGATATTTTACACGTCTAGAATGCAGTGCTTTGTTTTATTTCAAACTTGTGATAATAGCACTGTATGTATTCACCTCCAAACTGAACAATATTCATATATATCTTTGTCTAGTATCTCGAGCACAATAACACCTTACCAGTACTTCTCTTACCGTCATCATACCGGTACTCGTCTGATGTTGACCCCTTTAATGTCAAAGTTACGTTCCATGAACATATGGCGATTCATTATTATACTTCCTTATTGATTTCTTCTTGTGCAATTTTCAAATAATGTGTTATGTTATAGTAAGTACCGGCCCATCTGTTGCTAGGTTTTGTATACCTTTGCATAATAGTTACCGTAATGTGAGATTAAATATTTACAGTTTTTAAATTTTTATTTAAAACGGTGTGAGTGTAATGCATTGAAAATAAACTGTTTTAACCCTGGATACAAGGATAAACCTGATAAATATATAGACCTACACAACAAATATTTGGCCACAAATTTATTGATTTGCGATGTTAAAATAGTCAGTACATTTTTGTATTTATTTTTAATAATAATGGTATGTAATGATATTCAGCAGGCAACTATAATATCTGAAATATTGTCAATAGAAATGTTATGGTTCACCTAAACACGTAGGCATTAATGTTTGAAGGGCCATTTCCTTTTATTAATGTTAATAGGGAATTATTATGGAAATAATATGATATTTAGCATTAACTCTCTCCCTGTTGGAGGCAATCTCAGATGCCCAAAGGGACAGTGATTGGTTTTGATTCAGTAGGGAGAGGGTTAAAACATTATTATATTTAACAAAGCTTAAGTTTTCTATATTGATTGATGTTATATTATAGTATTTTCTTTAAGCCACCAGTGTCATATTTGATTATTACTTATAAATACAGTACAAGGTAAAGTTGTATCTGAATTATAATCAATACACTGTCACACAATGACTGGCAGAATGATTCATGAGTCAACATTTATTGTTTAGTTTAGTATATTGTATATTTCATATTATCATAGTATGAAGGTTTTCCTGTTTTAAGTTTATTCATGCTGAACTGAACTTCTTTCCTTATGCCTATCACGAACATCTTATCTTTCATGAATGTTTTCATATTTTAATGATTTTCATATTTTATTCTTTCATGATTTTTGTATTTATATTATACTGAAAAGTTCATGTTTTATTCTTTCATGAACATTTTTATTTGATTGTTTCACAATTTTCACATTTTTTCCATGAAGATTTTCACATTTTGTTCTTTCATAAAGCATTTTTAACACACCAGAAATCATCTTTGTATTTCCAACATTTTATCAGTTTTATCATTTAGCGATACAAGCGCTTTTTCATATTTTCCCAATTTTATCAGTTGGTTACCGTAATAGTTTCCCTTCCTGATGAAGGAAGGTTTTTATGTACCTTTTAGCACTGCAATACCAGGCACCCATTCATATAGAGCAAGATTATGACTGTTCAGTGGAATCGGTCAGCAAAATCATCCACATTCTTCATCCATTTAATAAAATAGTTTACAACCCGTTTATGGAAAAGTCCATTAAACAGTTCTAATTAATTATAGAGGACGGCTCTGGGCCCACGTCACCAACGGATTCAGATAAGTATCTGGGTGTACCCTGGTAGACGTATTGTAAATCACAGTAGTCGTGTTATATCTATATTACATGTGTATTACGACTAGCCGGCATTCTTAGAACTGTGCCAGATTGCTTGCCTGTAGATCCCTCCACACCTCAGCTTATTATTATAGCGGACTCATCGTCGTCGAACATACCGACATCCAGGCATGGTTTTTGAAAAATAATTTTCTTCTTTTTCTTACCTCGAGGTGTTGATTGATGTGTCGTAGAGGAGGTGTTCTCTCACGATATATATTTTAGTATGTTTTGTTTTGAATTCACCGCCACGATTATTGTGTTTTATCACATCTGTTTAGATTTTGATGTGAAGCGTTTTCACCTAGAATGCAGCCAGTATTAGATGAGCATGTATTTTATCTCGATCATGTCCCTTATTGATTTCACCGCAAACAATTCATTTATTTCTATATTTGTTTAACGAGGCTGGTGAAGAAGCTATTATTATCGTATCAAACCATCCTGCGCATTTAGTAAAAATAGATAAAATATTTAACCCTCTCCCTGATGGGTTAATTACATTCAAAGCATCATAGGGCATCACTGAATGCCTGCAGAAGTGAGAAGGTTAAGATGAGAAATAGCTTCTTTACTTGATCCTGTTTTTTATAACACCACTTTATGTATATTCTTATCCTTGGAATGAACTCAATTCATTTACATTTACATTTAAAATTTGACCCTAATGTTACCCGTTCAATGTGACAAAACTTAATTTAATTAATACCCATTATATGTAAAGAGTTGCCCCGAATGTTGCCCCCTTGAGGTGTTGCCCCATTGAATGTGTAACATTTTGCCTGTTTTCTCATTTTTCATATTTATTCATTCACCTTTTTACCTTACAATATTGCTATTTTTTCTCATAAGAATTTCTTGTATGAAATTGCCAATTTTTAAACATTTATTCTCTTTCTGCTTCTATGAATCTGTGTTTGGATCATAAGACTTGTTTATTAAAGTCAATGTTGTTTTATACTAACTGCATAATTATTTCCAAGCCAGAATCCCAAACCATAATTAAAATAACATTCTGTGGATCGTCGTGAACATATTTGAAAATAATAAATGTCTTTTTATTGCTTTTGATGTTTTAAGGATCACCATATTTGATGTAGTAACTGTCACAGGCACATAAACATGATGGGTGGAGTACGGGGCTAGTGGTGGGGTGCAGAGCTAGAGATGGGGTGCAGAGCTAGAGATGGGGTGCAGGGCTAGTGGTAGGGTGCAGGGATGGGGTACAGAAATGGGAATAGGGTTTATGGGCAATTATTATTAGATACAAAAATTAAGTTCTTATTGATATTGAAGGCACTGTAATATTATTGGACATGGACCTTCCTTAAAAATAAATAGAGGTATTATCTTTAGCTCACTCAACAATTCCAAATTTCAAGATACATGTTCACGTAGACACCACTTCCCATTCTGCTGCTGAAGGAATCCACTAACTGACCCTCCAAAGTTATACCCAGTGCAGTAACTGAACAAATCCTTCACTGCCAGTATAAAAGAGTAGCCCTGTCAGAACACATCCTTGCAGTGTACCCATCTCTGTTATACCAGGTAAACCAGTGGACGGTGATTCTGGAGCCAACACTGAGGTGGAGCCCAGCTTGGCAGATGTGGCCAAACCCAGGCTAGGAGAGATCACCAATCTTGCAGTCACAATCAAAGAGTCCCAGGAATTCAAGGTAATGCTCGTAACATTGGCAAGTTGAGGTGGCGTGGATGGTTGAGTGACTGAACTGTTAACTCTCGCCATGCTGGATTAGGCTCCAGCACTGCTCTTCAGGGCATCTCTGGTTTCTTACAGCATGGAGAGAGTTAAATATACCATAGTATTATTCCCATTCTGAATGAAATTGCAGGCTCGCTGTTATCATATTTTGTGTGCTGTGGAGAATAGATAATGCTCACAAGGCTTTCTATATGATATTTTACAAATATTCGTCGCAAATTGGTGAAAGATTCCTGCCGCGATGTTAAACTCCATAATCACTCACTCACTCACTCACTTACTCATTCACTCCTCCTAGCTTATACCAATCATAATCATCTGCCAGCATGTAAAAGTATCTATTGATACATGCCTGTGCTTCAAGTCGCCATACTGTAAAAAGACATGACCAAATCACGAAGGAATTAAGTGACGACTACGATCGCGACCCTGGGGACATTCAGTTCCCAAGCTCAATATGTCTGAGAGACTCTTTGTTGTATTTCGGACTTTACAAACAACGCTCCGCTGACGCCATTGATGCATCAGAAGGGTCTCAGGCAGCTCAATATCAGATGAGATGCTCGCTCAAAATTCAATCCAACTCGTGTCACTTTACGAAGGGAACCATTGCAAGTGCTGATCGATATTCTTTTTAACACTCTCACTGTTGAAGTCCGAGATGGACTGAGTGTACAGCTTCTTCCTTCCTTTGGGCTGAGTGACGACATCCTGAGACCTCGTAGTGGCAGGAAACGATTGGTCGCCGGTGTGACACAAATATCCACAGACTTGGAGCATAGTCACGTATGGGTGAAAGATTCCCACTGTGACGTAAAACAATAATTCACTCACTCGGGGCATAGATTAGAAAAGTGAGATTTTGATTTGCAGACTTGACCCAAGCCAGTATGCCATGCAAGCAATCAGGTTGTGGAAAATTGGAATGATCAGCAGATCTATGGTTTTGTGAAAGGAAAGATGCACCTAAAAAAAATTAAAGGAAGTGTTTCACAAGCCTTAACATAGAAAAGAAAAATGGTTTATTAAATAAAAAGTGCTCGGGAAATAACGCACCTATTCCATGTCATGCAAATGCTCATGGTGCTACATTCTTACCCTAGTGAATGGATCTGTGTCCACTTAATTCCTTCTCAACACCCTGGGGATAATAGATTCAATTGTCGGTGCATCTTGGTTGTACAACATGATCTGCCTATTATAAATAGGTATGTAATTTAAGGTTGATGATATATGATGTATCAAATAATAACTGTATTAAATAAGCTGTGGTACGACTGAAAGAACCTTGAATGTGGCTCCTAACCTCAATCCACAAAAAAGAAAAACATGAGACTTTCCTCATTATAGAATACAGAGTGTGTTCTCATGTAATCCAAGGGAAACAACTCTTTGGATTTAATATGAATAGCGATTTATGATCAATATTCAGCCCCATGGAATGTTAATTTCAGGCTGACTACCAGATTGATTTATTGCAGGTAATACAGTTAACATGAGGTTTTAATTAAGAAGCACAAGCCGAATTATTCTAAAGTCAGTTTCTCGTATATATTTTATTATAATTTGTAGTCATTGAGCAAAAGATAAACCTTGGTCCTAATTTGGTAATTATTGCATTGAATCAAAAGTTCATGTATTTCACGTAATTCGGACATTTATTTAGTCTAGGTGTAGCAGGCAAAATGGCTTCAACAAAAAATACTAATTCAATCAATTTTGTAAAATAAACATATCCTCGCCTTTTCATTCAAAATATAATCACTACACCACTCGTAGTGAAGGATAAAGTTCCAGATAATACTATCCACTGTAATTCAAAATTAAAATTAACCCGCTAGCCCGGGCCATTTTCCCCAATGCTAAAGCTATCCTAAGGACTAATAGAAATTCATAACATTTGTTATTTGTATCACTAGTCAGGGCTGGTAAGTTTTTAAGTTAGTTTCAATCGCTGCCTTCTGTTCTTCCAGAATGTTGTGGACAAGCTCCTGAAGAAGGCGAATGTGTCGCTGGTTGTTGGGACGTCGTCATGGCGCGAGCAGTTCTGCGATGCCATCACAGTCAGCGCAGGTTAGTGGCATCAATACAGCTTAACCCATCTTACTAACCCACCAACCAGAAAATATGTGAAAAGTAGAAGAATTGCTCTTAATTAATGCCAAGTTAAAAACACTTTCAAAAAATATGTTATCGAACCTATTAAGAAAAAAAAAGAAAAAATGTAAATATATATATTTTTTAAATGTTAAGTTTGTTTGATCGGAGTGTGTACAAGGTTTGCACCTACGATACTTGCCAATGATCGGAGTTCACGCATTCAAAATCTTTAACATTTGAAAGAGGAGGCAGAGAAATGGTTAGTTTTTCCCTCACTTGATCCAAAGGATCCATTACCAGCCTGCTCAGTTCCTGTCGACTATTTAATTTTTTAACCTAAAAAAAGCTGAGCTTTCAAGTTGATGTTCATAGCGTACGCATGAATTATTTCCACTGCGATGAAAAGCATTAATTCAATCAATAAATTAAAGTGTATGTTCCCATCGATATCACTACTAAGTCACGTGATCAATCATTTTGATTCTTTGGGTAAAATAATTTATTTCTAAAATCAACTAGTTTTTCTTGTTTCACCACGAACACAGTGTAGATTGCTAAATTTCAGCAAAACTGATATCCATGGCAGTAAAACTGTTATGTTCATATGTATCAATGTAATGGCAGTTGAACATCCTAGATAATTAATTTGAGGTACATGAAATATGTCTATTTTTTAAATATTCACAACATTGAGTTATGCTAAATGTGTATACATTTTTTTCCACCAGTTTTTTTCATTTATTCATTCCCAAAATGACATTTTGTGTTATGCTTTTGTATGAATCGAAATAGAACTTATGTTGACCAGTACTGGTTGGGGGTCTATTATCGACCAGGACCTATTAGCGCCTCCTCGTTTGTGATTGATTTGGATTATGGCATATTTTAAATAAACAACACCTATTTTCACCCTGTTTTCTGCAGTCACTCATGCTATAACCAAAGTGGCGCAGATAACTTTGAATATACCGTAAGGTCACACTATAGCTATACATGTGCCATAGTAAGTATAATGAAGTTGATATTAAGAAAAATATCCAGGAAAACTTTCATATTTTAGGCGATAATAGGCCGCCAACCAGTAGAGCTACTGAACCCTGGCCTTGGCGCCTTATTACTATATTGTAAGATTTATTTGCAAAGCTTCAGAAAAAATATCTTGGCATATCTCACATTTTTATGGTTGGTGGATTTGATGCTGTTGTGTGTTCATGTGTGTAGTCATAGCATTGGTAAATTTATCTCAATTTTAACCCCTTCCTACTATGTGACAAAAATACTGAGATTCAATTACGACATAAAAACATAAAAATTATTTTCGATACCAATAATGAACAGACCAAAAGTTTCTAACACACACAAAAAAATGGTGTCCAAATATGATATGAAAAGAATTCAATTATTTTATTTACCATGAAAAGATCAGAAATATTAAATGTAAAGCCAGCCATTGTTACTTGTAGGTTAAGGGGTTAATTTACTTTCTTTTTTTAGACATCAATAGTTTTATAAATATTTGGCTTGCTTGTAAACTAGATTCCCAGTGTGGCAGCATAGAGTAATTGTTCTTCAAGGATATTGGATACGTGTCTATATTTATAATGTTATTCTATATCTAGAATTAATCATTTGTTATTATCCTTTGACATTGAAACCATTCTGAACCAATAATCATGATATCAGTCCACGAAAGACGATCGTTGGATTCCCATTGAAGGACAATTAATGCTGTCATTTGATGCCTATGAAAAGTAATTGAGCGATATAGATTGCCAACGTAGTATTCCACCTTTATGTATTATGCTTGTGCAATGTCAGGAACCTTTCACATGTGTATTATCGCAAACCTAACTATGATATTAAATATTGTCAGTCCACTCGAAGCATGTACAGTCACATCTTTAACAAACCCAGGGGTATGGAATTGGTTTACTATCTACCTGTACCTGCTACCACCAGTATTTTCTTGTTCTGTATTAATACCATCTTGTATCTTGCTGTCGACCAATCGTGTGCTTACGTTGTCTTACTTTCAGCGATTGGTCGACAAGCAACATACTTGAAACTGACACCCGACTGTCCAAACCGCTTGAAAATAAATAAATATCGTGGAAAATAAAAAAAAATTATATCAAAAGAAAGTCATACTTTGCAAAAAGCATTCAAAATATTGGTTGAAGCAGACGTAAAATATAATCGAAAAATGGTGTGAAACGAGAAAAACCATATGCCTGTATAAGTGGTTAACCCTCTCCATGCTGGATTAAGACACAGGTGCTGCTCTTTAGTGCATCTCCAGTTGCCTCCAGCATGGAGAGGGTTAAACTGTAGGGGTTCTGGGTCCACGCCCCTGGGTCCAAGGATGGAAATGAATACAGTCCATGCATTCAAGTTATTCTCTCATTGCTATATCATCATTTGCAGAAATCTGCTGGGGTAATCACTGTTTTTCTAGTATCTGAGCATTATGAAAACATGTAGATATGTAAATGTCTATGATGCATATCTACCGTCAGTGTCTGGACAACAAACTAACTGGTGGCGGGATTTTGTGACTAACTAATTCGTAGCCAGCTTGTGCTGTATGTCTTGCCATTATAACAACGCTGATACTGAGCTCCACTGGTTGGTTGTAGACCAGTGGAGCTTTATGCTACGATCATGTGTATGTTGTCCGTCATAATGCATCCATATCTTATACAGTATCAATACCGGTACTATATTGCATCTTTATTGGCATATCAGGAGGGGAGTCAATTTGATAATTCCTGAAAGATTAAATATTTAGGATTTAATTTGGAATAAGTACCGTACACACAAACAAACAAAAAATAAATAAACATATAATAAGGATGCACATATTTAATGAAAGAATCTTTGAAAATGGCTCTAACCCCCAATTATAAATATATATAGAAATATTTAATATGTTTTTTTTATGATTCCACAAAGTAGTTATTTACCAATCCAGTTGAGCACAACTCTTGTTTGTATATAAAATGAAGACAAGCTTGAGCAAAAAACATTATTAGTGAAGTACGATTTCAGTCTTATACCGGCGCTACACTTGCGACCAAATCGTCGTACGACTCGCGTTATGCCGACTCCCGACGGTCGTAGTTAGGTGTTTTAGGCCGACGACCTATGCTACACATGCAACCACAACATTTCGCTTTCCAGATTCCGTAACGCCGACCGTCGGGA
>JAUTBZ010043332.1:0-40347 GCA_032361785.1 Lepetodrilus galriftensis
AAGCACTTACTCGTACAAAATCAACGTAATTGCAAAACTTAACACCATGCAACAGCTATATAACTAAGAAAGCTAAGAAACCAATGAAAGTATTAACCGTATTTGGCACTCGCCCAGAAGCTATTAAAATGGCGCCACTCGTTCATGCGTTAGATAAAGAATCCAGAGTTGAATCAAAAGTCTGCGTAACTGCTCAGCATAGAGAAATGTTAGACCAAGTGTTAGAGCTATTTGAAATCAAACCAGATTATGATTTAGATATCATGTCACCAGGGCAAGACCTAGCAAAGATAACCACAAAGATTCTCAATGGCATACAACCCATACTACAAGAATATAATCCAGATATTGTGCTAGTGCATGGAGATACAACAACAACCTTTGCAACATCATTAGCCGCATTTTATGAACAAACAGCAGTAGGTCATATAGAAGCAGGGTTAAGAACAGGAAACCTATATTCCCCATGGCCAGAAGAAGCCAATCGAAAACTAACAAGTGTACTAACAAGTCACCACTATGCACCCACTCATATAGCTCAAGAAAATTTAATAAAAGAAAATATTGACCAAAAAGAGATCGTGGTAACAGGAAATACCGTTATAGATGCCTTGATCTGGGTTAAAGAAAAGATAATAAATAACGAAGCACTACAAACACAGCTAGCAGCCCAATTTGATTTTCTTGACCACAACAAACGCCTCATACTTGTAACAGGTCATAGAAGAGAAAACTTCGGCGATGGTTTTGAACAAATTTGTAAAGCGATTCATGCCATTGCTGAAGCGCATAAAGATGTAGAAATACTATACCCCGTACACCTAAATCCAAATGTTCAAGAACCCGTAAATAGGTTACTAAAAGGCAACGATAATATTCACCTGATCGAACCTCAAGACTACCTCCCTTTCGTATACTTAATGATACGCTCACATATAATATTAACTGATTCTGGTGGTATTCAAGAAGAAGCGCCCACACTCGGAAAGCCAGTTATAGTTATGAGGGATACAACAGAAAGACCAGAAGCAGTTGAAGCAGGAACAGTAAAATTAGTTGGAGCAAATGCAGAAAAAATTAAAGAAGCAGTCACAGATTTACTCAACGATAAAGAAAAATACAAAATAATGAGTCATGCACATAATCCTTATGGGGATGGTCAAGCATGTCAAAAAATTATTAATTCACTATTAGAAGAATAATAAGACAACAATAAAAAGGATCGCAGAATGACGTTTGAAAAAGTATCAGTCATAGGTTTGGGATATATCGGGTTACCCACAGCCGCAATTCTCGCATCCAGAGGCATCGAAGTTATTGGTGTTGATGTTTCAGAAGATGCAGTAAATACGATAAATAGAGGCGAGATACACATTGTTGAACCAGATCTTGATATCGCAGTCAGAAGCACAGTAAGCGTTGGCAAGCTTCGAGCAACCACCACCCCAGAACCAGCACAGGCTTTTTTAATTGCAGTGCCGACACCCTTTAAAGGTGATTATGAACCTGACCTGTCTTATATAGAAGCAGCAACAAAAGCAATTGCACCCGTTCTGGAAAAGGGGAATCTAATTATCCTCGAATCCACCTCACCTGTGGGTACAACAGAAAAAATAGCTCAGTGGTTAGCAGAATCAAGGCCTGATTTAACTTTTCCACAACAAAATAGTGCGAATGCAGATATACATATAGCCCACTGTCCAGAACGAGTATTGCCAGGATATGTATTGCAAGAGCTTGTCAGTAATGACCGAGTTATAGGGGGGATGACCTCTACATGTGCAGAAAAAGCAAAAGAGCTATATGAAATCTTTGTAAAAGGTAAATGTTTTATAACAGACTCAAGAACAGCAGAAATGGCGAAGCTAACAGAAAACTCATTTAGAGATGTTAATATCGCTTTTGCTAATGAACTATCCCTTATCTGTGACGAGCTAAAAATTAATGTTTGGGAGCTAATCAAACTGTCAAATCGCCATCCACGAGTTGACATTCTAAACCCAGGGCCAGGGGTAGGGGGGCATTGCATTGCAGTTGATCCATGGTTTATTGTTAGCTCGGCTCCTAAACAAGCAAAGCTTATTAAAGCAGCAAGGTTAATCAATGATGATAAGCCGCATTATGTGGTAGGTAAAATTCTAACGGTGGCTGATCAATTTAAACAACCTGTAATTGCATGTTTGGGAGTCGCATTTAAAGCAGATATTGATGATCTTCGAGAAAGTCCAGCTATGAAGATTGTTGAGCAGCTAGCATTATCAAAAAGTGCAAGGCTTCTAATTGTAGAGCCAAATATTAGCGAGTTACCAGACAAACTAGAGGCTTTAGGGTGTGAATTGGTAAGTTTAGATAAAGCAGTTGAGTTAGCAAATACAATCGCGGTTCTTGTTGATCATAAAGAATTTAAGAATATGGATCACATTCAATTAAATATGAAAGCTGTTGTAGATACTCGAGGGGTACTATAGTTCCAAAATATTGGGGCTTAAAAAGCAAGAAAGTAAATGATTCATTAATCATTTTTGTAGAACGTGCCATTCTTCTTTGTTGCGAGTCTGTATGCTTAAATTAAATGTTTAAGCAATTATGAAGTAATATGATCAACGGTGTCTTGTTTGCCAGTTACATTCCTATATGACGTGTCTTTAACTAGTACATACCCTGAGGTAAGGTTGTTCTCAGTTGGGCTTCAATTATGTGATGTTTGAAGGTCGACTAAAGTATGGCAATAAATGTAATCCTACAATAGAGGTGAAGAAAGAATGAATAGTACGGAAGGATTGTTTCAATCCCATCAAAAAGCTGGTGAGGTGTTAGGGAGCTGTCCTCCTTTTAAGTTGTTAATTTGGTCACCAGGTGGTGCAGGTGTTCACTATCATGGACCTGCAATATCTATTTACCGTCTTTTTGAAGCTGTTGAAGCCCGTCACTTAGTGGAGATACACTTGGTGCATGGTTCATCTGCGCAGAAGTCTCAAGATATTTTTTGTGAGATAACAGCTCTCCCGTATATAGATGAGCCTGTTAATTCAATTGTTGGAGTTTACCGCAAAATTTGTTTTTTGCGAGATGCTGAGAAGTGGGTCCAGGCGAATGCATTTAAGTTTGATGCAATGTTCCTACCAACATGTGACATTCTTACTTTACCAGCAGCACTTACTGCCCGACACCTCGGATTACCAGTGATTGGAAGGATCGCAGCATCAAATTCCGAGTTACGTAAGGATAAGGGTATACGACACCTGTTAGGGTGGCTTAATCGACGCATACAGTATATGGCTAAATTAAACTACATTATAGCTATTTCACGTGAGATTGAACAAAAGTTTGTGGGTTTTGGTTTGCCTTCCAAAAAAATAATTTACTTACCTAACTCCGCTGATACTGAACGATTTCGGCTTGCAAGTGCAAAAGAGAAAGAGGCTGCACGTATTCGCTTTACTATACCCAGCACAGCTCAGCATGTGGTCGTCTGTGTCGGTGCAATCTCACGTCGAAAAGGACAGCACCTGCTGGTTAATGCAATGACAATGTTACCAAATAATATTCATTTGCTTCTAGTAGGGCCGATTCGTGAGCAGGATATATTTGATGAGATGAAATCAGTGTTTAATAAGGAGGAGAAAAGGCTAACCTGGTGTAATCATATTAAGGATATAGAGCAGGCTTATTTTGCAAGTGATATTTTTGTACTTCCATCAAGCAATGAAGGGATGCCTAATGCGATGGTTGAGGCAATGGCGAGTGGTCTTGCTTGTATTGGAACTCCTATATCTGGTATTACTGACTTGTTAGGCAATAATGAACGTGGTCAGTTGGTAAAACGTTCGAAAAATGCAGTATTTAAAGCCATTGATTATTATTTAAAGAACCCTGATTTGGCAAAGAAGCATGGTGACGCGGCACGTAGCTTTATTGCTGAGAAACAAAGTAGATCAGTAACAGCGGATAGTATATTTTCTTTGCTAAAAAAAGCAGTAGTTGAGGAACAGGAGGCTAATCATTCATGTTGATTTTTCATGGTATGTTGAGAAGTTCTAATTTTGGTGATGTTCTGATGGCACAAATTAGCCTAAAGTGGCTTCGTGAGATGACAGATATGCCCATTAAGGCGGTTTTTGTGGTACAGGAGCTTCGTGAGCTACTTGACCTGCCAACAGCAACTTTAATAGACCTTGTGCGCGCACAAGTAGCTATTCTATCAGGTGGTGGTTACTTCCAAATAGCAGATAATGGTATCCCCCCTATTAAACGTTTTATAAAAAATGCTGGTCCTTTACTCATTGCACAACTTGCCAATCGCCCTACAGTCATACTGGGTGTTGGTGTTGGTTCTGTGCCATCTGGACTTTTAAAATATGGTGTCAAATGTCTTTTTTCAATGTGTGAAAGAAGTTGCGTTCGTGATCGCACTAGTTTTGAGTTGATACAGCATATTGCCCCTCAAGCAATGGTTACTCAAACTGCTGACCTTGTATTTACGTTGCATGTTGATCAGATACCATTCTCTGCATTTACTGTTGCAGATAGAGCTGTAGATTGGTCAAGCAACCAGCGGAAGGTGGGAATATTACTGTCCAATACCCCTGACTCTGATGTGCGGTACGCAGCAGTTTTTGAGGCTATCATTGAAGCTGCAAAAAAGGCTTCAGATATACACTTTCTTTTATTAGAGGATCACGTAGGATTAGGTTCAGGTCAACAGCGTTGCCAAGCACAGCTTTACGATCAATTTGATACTGGAAAGGCGACCATTCTGTCTTATCCAGGAACATTTGAATTAACGGCTATGCTCAGTCGAATGGATTCTGTACTAACAGATAAGCTCCATGTTGGGTTGGTTGCAGCAGCGATGGGTGTTGAACCATTCTCAATTGCCAAGCATCCAAAAAATATTGCGGCTTATGCAGATATCGGGTTGTCGAAAAATTGCCTTCTTTTAGATACAGCAGATTCTGTACAGTGCAACAGTCTTGTTGATAGTGCATTCCAAGCCAGTAAACCATTTGTTGTGCCACCTGATGTGCGAGAAGCGGCTATGAATAATCGTGAATGTTTATATGACTTTTTAGCAGAACACCATCTGCTCAAAAGAACAAGCTGAATATGCAGTATATTTTGGAAGTTATTTCGTAATGAGGCGCTATCGTTCTGATATTGATGGTTTACGTGCACTTGCTATTATACCTGTGGTGTTGTTTCATGCTGGAATGCCCATAGTCACAGGTGGTTATGTTGGTGTTGATGTTTTTTTTGTAATATCTGGTTACCTGATTACAATGATAATTGTATCAGATCTTGATCAAATGAAATTTTCGGTTATGAGTTTCTATGAACGTCGCGCCCGAAGGATTCTGCCTGCGCTTTTATTTGTTTTGAGCGCTTGTTTGCTTGCAGGGCTAGTGCTTATGCCTCCAAAGCAACTCATGGAGTTGGCTCGAGCTAATGTGGCAGCAGTAAGTTTTTTTGCAAATATTTTAGCCTGGGGAGAAACAGGATATTTTAGTACAGCAGCAGAATGGAGGCCTTTGCTGCACACTTGGTCATTGGCTGTGGAAGAGCAATTCTACATTCTTTTCCCTGTATTATTGATAGTTTGCTACAGGATGCGGTTTAGTAAATCTATAGTAGTAGCTATCTTACTAGCTCTTGCGTTAGTTTCATTTTTATTAAATATTCTATACATCACCGAAATGCCAGGTGCTGTATTCTATCTTGCTCCATTTCGTATATGGGAATTGCTTTGTGGGGCTTTGTTAGCCTTTCTTCCAGTGCAATCAATTGTGGGAGGGCGCTTTAGTGCTAATATTATTGGTGTCACGGGTTTATTATCTATTCTCACTGCGGTTTTTTTTTACACTGACCAGACTGTTTTCCCAGGTATAGCAGCCTTACTACCTAGTTTGGGTGCAGTTGCAATTATTCTGGCAGGAGCTAATAGTAAAAATACAGGATTTGTAACTTCGCTTCTTTCACTAAAGTATCTAGTTTTTTTTGGTAAAATTAGTTATTCGCTCTACCTTTGGCATTGGCCAGTGTTAGTATTTCTTCGGTATAGATTGGGTGCTTCTGAGCTGCCTTTTTATATAGCTTTGTCTGGGGTCATATTAAGTGTCATATTGGCTGTTTTATCATGGAGTCTAGTGGAGCAGCCGTTTAGAAAGCGTAGTGCGCTAGCGCCAAAGAAGGTGGTTTTGATAGGCGTAATAGCGCTCCTGATTGCAAGTATACCCAGCTTCATTATATTTAAAAATAACGGGATTCCTAATCGTTTACCCAAGTCAGTGGTAGATATCTCAAATGGAGGTCAAGACGTTGATCAGATACGTTATACGTGTAATCCAATAGAGGGAGGATTTGGTACTGGGTGTATGTTTGGTGGTGATTCGATTAAAAGGCCAGTTGTATTTGCACTATGGGGGGACTCTCACGCTGGGGCATTGCGACCTGCACTAGCTACTGCATTCAAGAGTGAAGGCCGTGCTCGTGGTATTTTGCTAAGTCGTGCTTCATGTCCTCCTTTATTTGGTGTTGATCAGGTTATTAAGAATAAGGACTCTAATGAGGCATGCAATATCTGGCGAAATAATGTTTTGTCTTTCTTATCAGGTGAAGCTGGTGATTCAATTAAAGTTGTTTTTTTACATGCTCGGTGGGCGGTGTATGCGCATGGGGGGAAACCTGAGAATATAAATGCCCCTTTTGCTGGAATTATTGATAAGTCGAGTAATGCTATAAGTCGTGATGAGTCTTTACTTGTTTTTGAAAGAGGTTTGATTACAAGTGTTATAGCTCTTATGGAGGCTGGTAAGAAAGTGGTTATTGTTGGAGGTATGCCAGAACCTGGCGAAGATATTCCACTTACGGGAGCCCTACAGGAATTATGGTCATCAAGTTCACTCCTAGTGGAAAAAAAGAGTATTGATATAACGAAGTTTAGTGAGAGAAATCACGCTGTAGAGACTATATTAAACCGGGTCTCCCTTCGCTTTAATATACAGGTGCTGGATCTGTCAAAAAGCCTATGTTCTAATCGCTGTATTGTAATAGACGAGGGCAAAAGTCTTTACCGTGATAGCAATCATTTAACAGTTTATGGTGCTGAAAAGCACGTTGCTAAGGCGATTCCTAAATACTCCTCTTTTATGGATAATATTAAATGATAGTAATGACTTACCCCTTATCTAAGAGATGGTGTGAAATCTCATTTCTAGGGAAAGTATGATTAGTAGTGGGGTAAAAGGGCTAGCTTGGACTACTGTACAAAGCTGGGTTGGTGTAGTTATACAGATTTTGCTGATGATTATACTATCAAGGTTGATTAACCCCTATCAGTTTGGCTTATATGCAATCGCACTAGTGCCTGTTGCATTAGTATCCACATTGGCAGAACTTGGTCTTAGTGCAGCAATAGTGCGAAGCTTATCGGATAGTCGAGTTGTGGCAGGAAACGCTATGACTATTGCGCTGGCAACTTCAATAGTAGGTGTTGTAATAACTCTAGTTCTAGCAATGTCAGTTTACACTGTTAGGGGGGAGCTGACTGAATCTGGTTTGATGATAGTTACTTTGGCGCCATCAGTACTAATATTGACGTTGGGCAGTTGCAGTGCAGGGGTTTTACAGCGAGCGCAAAAGTTTACAAGTATGGCGATTATTGAAATTGTAGCTCAGCTGGCTAATGTTCTTGTCTCAATTAGTTGTGCTGTGGCTGGCTATAATGCTTGGGCACTAGTATTTGGCTATTTAACCTATCACTCTATAAAGGCAACTGGTTCATTTATATTAGTTCAACCTCGTCCACAATTTGAACGTAGCGAGCTTATTAAAATACTTAGTTTTTCTTTTGGTTTTGTTTGGCTTAAGCTTATTAATACGGCTTCATCAACAGTTGACCGCCTACTACTTTCTTCAGTGGTCGGCTTTGAAGCAGTTGGCTTTTATCAACGCGCAACTAATATCAGAGCTATTGGCCTGTCATTGGCAGCAAATCCTATTGATACATTTAGCTATGCTCGTTTGACTGCTAGCGTGAGAAATGCAATGCCTGTAATACATGAATATGATCGTGCTCTTGTTATAGCAATATTGTTTAGTGCTCCAATTTCGATCGGAATTATTATTGCTGCGAAAGAATGGATGTCTTTACTCTTTGGAGAGGAGTGGGCGCCTGCTGGACAGTTAGTACAGATCGCTGCTTGTGCACTCCCTTTCCGTGCAGTTGATCGAGCAAGTACATTGTTAGCCCGTGCTTATGGCAAACAAGGGTGGCGTATATTAATTGCTGGTTCGACTCTTCTTTTTAGTTTATTGGCAATCTACCTATTAATAAACGACTCGCTTGAAGCTGCTGTGATTGGTGTAACAATAGTACTTACCATTTCATTCATACCTGGTTTGTGGCAAGCAGCACAGCTTCTTGGTGTATCATTATGGTCACAACTGGGTAAGATAGTTCCAGGGCTATTACTCTGGGCCGTTTCTGTTGGAACTGGAATCAGTATTAAGGTGCTTTTGATCAATCAAGGGTCGACTCCATGGCTTGTTGCCTTTTTGACCGCATCTTTCGTGGCTGTACTTTTTTTAGTTATTTGTTTGCTATTTCCTCAGATGTTTTTTAGTCAAGAGCCTGTACGTATGCTGAAAGTCCAACGTCAGAACCTATCCACATATTTAGTACTCAGGAGTAAGTAACTTACGAAATTTGATCTGTCTGTTGCTACAGCTTGATCCTGGCGATCCGCTACTCAAATTATCAGAAACCATTGCGTGGGAAGTATTTGACGATGGGTTCGCAAAACATTACTGCAAAGATAATGGAGCTGCTAGCAAGCCCATACGCCTTATGGTGGGACGGCTCTTGCTCAAGCAGCTCAGTGATGAAGCCGTTGTTTTACAGTGGAAACGCAACCCCTATTACCAAGCCTTTTGTGGCATGACCGAGTTTCAACTCAAAATCCCCTGTGATAGTACCGAGCTGGTTAAATCAGAAACCGGATAGGCAAAGAAGGTTTTGAACTGATTTTTCAAATGAGTGTTGTACTACACGAGCGGGCAGAACTCGAAATAATGTCAATAATTGATACCACAGTACAGGAAAAGAACATCACCTACCCAACAGACAGCAAGCTTGCGATCAAGATTATTAACAGCTTCAATATGCTAGCCAAAGAAAATAACATTCAACAATGTCGCACCTATGTCAAAGAAGTGAAAAATTGTCGGCTAGCTATCCCAAGAAACGGGCAAAGGCAAGAAAAACTCTGAAATGCCTCCGTACTATCGCAGGTATTCTGATTCGGGAACTGAGAAGAAGGCTCCCAGCTTATGAATTATTTGAACATGTCCAAAAAGATTTTTTGTTCTACGAATATGTGTTAGCACAGCAACCCAAAGATAAGCACAAAATCTACTCACTTCATGAACCTGATGTTTACTGTATGGCCAAGGGTAAGGATCATGTTCAATACGAATATGGGAACAAGGTTTCCATTACCAGCACCGCTAAAAGCAATATCATAGTCGGAGTCGTTAGCCACGAGACAAATATCCATGACAGTCACACGCTACCTGAAGTACTGGATCATGTGAAACAAAGCCGAAAAAAGAAAGTGAAACAGGCAACCTGTGATAGAGGTTATAGAGGAAAAAGAGTGTGAATGGTGTGGAGATTGTACTGCCTAAACCTCCCTTGAAAAGGGATAGACGCTATCAGCGTCATAAAAAGCGTAAGCAGTGCCGGAGGCGAGCAGCCATGGAACCCATCATAGGTCATCTGAAATCAGACTTCAGGCTATCTAGGATTTTTCTCAAGGAATAGCAGGAGTACTGATGGCTGCTACTGCTTGGAATCTTAAAAAATGGCTGGTGGCCTTTTTTGCGCGTTTGTTTTTATGGCAGCAGAGCGAAAAACTTGCCATGAATGCTCAATAATCAATCGCCCTTGGTCATCTTGAATATTAGTAAATGCTAATGCTTCAGGTGTTTCGCTTTTTCAGGGTCGACTAATTATTCTACGCTTTTTGGTTATAGGATGGGATAATAAGTATTTACTTAGTTCCGTGCTTGATTGCTACTACCTTGTTTTATAACTAAACTATAAGGAGGAATTATCTGTGATTTATTGGAAGGAGCAATCAACAGCTTGGTCTATCAATTGCAAACATAGAGAGTCTCGACTATTTAACTTGAGCTTACAGAAATTTAGTTATTACTGGCGGCGACTGCGATGAATTTTGCATATCTATTTACCCCAAGTGCAGCAATGGTATTGGCTCTTTTTGGTTATACTGTGTTTGCTGGATTTATTAATACATTTTTACCAGATGGAAGTATTGGTAGCATTATTATCAGGGTTGTTACTTTAATTATTATTTTTATAGCGCTTCGACGTTTCAAGAGTCAGCGAAATAGTATTTTTGTTTTTCAAGTGGCTCTTTTGCCTTTTGTTCTTTTTATTCTGATTTATGTTCTGCGACTCATTGATAGTTTCTATTTCATGGGTTTTGATATGGTTTCTTCCACTCCAGAGCAAGTATTCTTGCTTTTATTAGTAGGAGGTTTTTTTCCTGCTCTTTCTTTGGCGAATATGCAGGATAATTTTCGCAGTGATTATTTTATGACTATGATGACGATCATGAGCTTGTTGTTTCTTATAAGTATGATGCTTAATTTAGATGAACTCCTATCTAACCATACTAGCCAACAAAGCAGGGTAATGTTAGGAAAACTTAATTCGATCTCAATGGCAAATATATCGTTTTCATTTATTATTTATTATGTTCTCATTTTTCAAAAGTCTCGTAGATACCTCCTTGAAGCAGCAGTGATAGTTCCTATTCTATTATTAATTGTTCTTTATAGTGGTTCTCGTGGTGCATTTCTTGCAGGAATAGTTTCGATAGTAATTTATATTTCGCTTCTTAAAGGTACAAAGCGAATTTGGATGAGCCTTTCTATTATGACTGCGATTTTGATACTTGTAAGCATTTTTGGAGTTGAACACTTGGATGGCATGCTTAAACGTTTTGATGGAATGATAGGTGATGGGGTGAACTATGGTAGCTCCACAAGAAAGCATATTCAAGCTTGGTCGGGGGCCTATGAACAATTTCTTGATAATCCATTAATTGGTCGCTATATTATAGAGCTTTCGACTAATTTTTACCCTCATAATATTTATCTCGAATCATTGATGTCTGTGGGTTTGCTTGGTAGTTTGCCCTTTTTTTTTCATATTATACTTTCTACGCGTGCTGCTATTGGAATTATTCGCACACCTGAATTTAACATTGTTTCCGTGTTTGTAGCAGTACTCTTTTTTCGTGAATTTATAGCATCTGCTTCGAGTGGGGCTATTTACGGTGCTACTGCGTATTGGATATGTTCAACACTGGTCATTGCTTTTTGGTATGGTAGTAGCCAATCAAAATCAATTGTACTGCAGCGTGATTAAGTGATAAATAGTAGAAGTGTTTTTAGGAAGGCAAGGAGTTAGGGTTGAATCATAAGATAGTGATATTTCAAGAGAACCTTATGCATTATCGTTTTGGTTTTTTTGATCAGCTCCAAAAAAAATCCCAGTATGATATGACAGTACTCTACAGTAACCCTTGTAATGAGCCACCGCTATACCCTGAAACAATGGTTAAATATGATAAGATTTCTGCCAATAAAATTGGCCCATTTAATTATTATTCAAATTTTTCATCTCATCCTGCTATTCTAAATGCTGATATTCTGGTACTACCTGGTGACCTTCGAGTAATAAATATTTTCACTTTATCTTTTAGACGAATATTTTTTGATTGTCCGCGGATCATATTTTGGGGAATGGACTATGGCAAATCTCGTATTGCAAGACCCATTCGACGTATGATTTCTCTATTTGCTGATTCGATTGTGTTTTACTCAGAACGAAGACAAAAACGATTTACAAAAGACAAGAATAAAAATAGTTATTTTACTGCTCCGAATACAATGTTTGTTTCTAATCATGGCATCAGCAGTGAATCGCAAGGATACTTGCTTTATGTGGGGAGATTACAGGAAAGGAAGCGGCTAGATTTGGTGTTAAAGGCGCTAGTTATTCTCCACGAACAAAAAATTTATATTTCTTTAAAAATTGTTGGTAAAGGAAAAGAAGAATCAAATAAACTCAATATTATGATTCAAGATATGAACTTAAGGGATCATGTGAGTTTTGAGGGGGCGGTGTATGATGATACAAGATTAAAAAAGCTGTTTTCGGGGGCTTATGCATATATTTCCCCAGGTCCAGTAGGTTTAGGAGCAATTCACTCCATTGCTTATGGTGTACCTGTGATCACAGCCAGAAATGCAAATCATGGACCTGAGTTTGACCACTTGGTTGAAGATAAGTCAGTTTTTCTTTGTGAGTTAATTCCCGAGTCGATAGTAGGTGCTTGCTTGCGAGTTCTTAATAGTGATAGAGCAACAATAAGAGAGATGGCTTACCAGTCATTTCTTGAAGGGTGTGAAATGTCCCAGATGGTCGATGGTTTTCATAAGGCTTGTAAGTTTGTTATTTAATAAATGTAATCAAGGATATCAAGGGGTATATCGTTATTATATTTGTCCTATCTCAAGACATATCGTTACCCACAAGTCTGTGAGGCTTACTGTATAAGGCTCTAAAAATAGCAAAATAATATTGACTTTTTTCACTAAGAGCAGTTAAACAGGCAACTTACGGAATTAGCAATCGTACTTGTGGGTAACGATATGATCTCAAAAAGCCATATTTTATTCAAGATACTAGTTGATATTAATATTTGGATATACTCAACTAGGTCATTTAAAACTGGCTCGTATAAATAAAGAAACTACAAACGTTAGTTAGAGAGCATCGTTCAGAGGACTTTCATGGCATGCTAGTAACGTCTATCATAATATTTCGATCCTGCTTAATTCGAGTGAGTAAGGAGGGATATTTTGGATAATCAGACCTTTAGATTTCCAATTATCTATATTTCTCAAGAATTGTTTACTGGTAGTGCTTTAACTTGCTCAATGATCTCAGGCTTTTCCTGTGGGGAGATGGTTTTTCTACCCCTACCGTTCTATCGAACAGTCCGCATATTCCCTTTGTCTCCCAGTTTTCAAGCCATATTGAAACGGTTTGTCGGCAAACCCCGTAGACAGAGGCAATACACTGCATTGATAATTTTTTTTGGCTAAGAAGCATTGCGTTAGCTCGGATTCTTACCCAAGCTAACGGATGATTTCTTGTCATGCATTGAAGGCTCATGACTTCAGCTAGACTAAGAGTGGATATGAATTTCAAGGGATATCTTAAGTAATTTTCTTATAACATTTTGTTAGGATAATTGTGTGCAGTACTTAGCTTGTATAAGCTGCTACCAAATTAGTGATGATGCTTGAAAATTATTTAAAAATAAAAGATGTCCAAAATGTTGAGGGCTTGATACCTGTAACACTAGTGACATCAATACACTAACAGCAACTTTTATAAAGAAAAAGGAGAAATAAAATGGCTGATTCTTTATCAGAATACTTTAGTGGGGAAAAACTATGGGGTGATGATTTCACAATTGATGAAATCAATAGTTGGTATTTGGATGAAAGAGAGGGTTATGCGAATCTCGGAGCAAAAGATAAAAAGACGTACAACTATGGGTATCATGCGTTAAATAAGCTCCACGCTTTTGATAAACTTAAAGGCAGGCACTTCATGAATACCCTTGGTATTGGTAGTGCATATGGAGATGAGCTAATTCCAATTCAAGATCATATTACAAAACTAACCATATTGGATCCCTCGGATCAATTTCATATTAACTGTAAAGTTAAAGAAGGAGTCTATGAAAAACCTTCTGTAAGTGGTGATATGAATTTTAAGAGTGATACGTTTGATTTAATCGTATGCTTGGGTGTCCTTCATCATATTCCGAATGTTTCTTATGTTATTTCAGAGTGTTATAGGTGCCTTAAACCAGGTGGTATTATGATACTACGTGAGCCTATAGTTTCAATGGGTGACTGGCGAAGAAAACGAAGAGGATTAACAAAAAGAGAGAGAGGAATTCCTCTGAACATTCTAAAAAGAATAGTGTTATCTAGTGGTTTTAATGTTGAATACCAATCGTTATGTGACTTTTCACCGCTCATTAGGTTCTCTAGTAAAATTAAAGCAGGAGCATTTAATTCCCCTTACATAGTTATCATTGATAAGCTATTTAGCAGGATGTTTTCTTTTAATGTTAAGTATCATAGAAGTACTATTTTTGATAAATTTGCTCCTGCTTCACTATTTAGCGTTCTTGAAAAACCGCTAGAATTGTATCCTGAAAAATAGGAATAGATTTTATATGCAACGTGTTTTTATAAATGCTTTAAGTGCTAAAAGTGGAGGTGGAAAAAGCATACTAACAAATTTTCTATCCATTCTTTCTAAGAATAATGATGGCCGACACTACTTTGTATTGGTTCCAAAAGTATCTAGTCAGCTTCTAGCATATTCATGTGAATATATTTCTATACTAGAGTTACCTCTGTGTTACACAAAAACAATTATGTTTCCTTTGGTTAACCGTTGGATTTTACCTCGACTTGTTCATAAAAAGGGTTGTGGGCTAATTTTCAATTTGGCTGATGTACCTATGCCAGTTGATGTTAAACAAATATTTTTATTTGATTGGGCTTATGCAGTTTTTCCTGACTCACCAGTATGGGGAATGATGGATATTAGGAGTTGGGTGACTCGAAAGGCTAAGCTTTATTATTTCAAAAAATATTTGCAGTATGTAGATTTGGTTATAGCTCAAACACCAGTGATGAAGAAGCGTTTAAGAAGGTTATATGATCTGCATAATATTAAGATTGTTCCCAATGCGGTATCGCTCGATAGTTTTGGAGAAAGAGTGAGGCGAAATTTTCAGTTGGGTGATAGTTTGAATTTACTTTACCTAACTTATTATTATCCCCATAAAAACCTTGAAATATTTCTACCCCTCGCTCATAAAATAAAGTCAAGAAATAAAAAAATACGCATTATTACGACAATTACAGCTGGGCAACATCCAAAGGCTGCAAAGTTCCTACGTGATGTGGAAAGCCAAGGATTACAGGATGTAATTCATAATATTGGCTCTATATCCATGAAAGATGTACCATCTCTTTATGAACAAAGTGATGGTTTACTAATGCCTACGTTATTAGAATCTTTTTCAGGTACTTATGTAGAAGCTATGTTTCACAGGAAGCCAATTTTTACTAGTGATCTTGATTTTGCCAGAGGTATTTGCCAAGATGCAGCTTATTATTTCGATCCATTTTGCCCTGATCATATATTTGATAAAATTATGGAATATCAACGAGATAAAGATGGCGGTAGATGCAAGATAGATGCTGGTAAAAAAGTTTTGGATGGGTTAATGACATGGCCTCAAGCATTCGATGTATATGTAAAATTATTTGAGGAAACTCTTCAAGAGAAAATATGACTGATCGACAAGACCAAATTTGTATCAACTGCGTCATGGATACATCTGATTCTAATATTGTTTTTGATGATGTGGGGATTTGTGACCACTGTAATACATTCTATAAAGACATTCAGCCTAACTGGCATCCTGATGATAATAGTTGGGATGAAATTAAACAGCTTGCTGATAAAATAAAGAAAGAAGGAGAAGGTAAGGACTTTGACTGTATTATTGGTATGAGTGGCGGTATTGATAGCTCATACCTTGTTTATTTGGCTAAAGAAAAGCTTGGCCTTCGACCCCTCGTCTTTCATGTGGATGCTGGGTGGAATTCTCAACAAGCTGTTCATAATATTGAGTGTATTGTGGATAAGCTTGATCTTGATCTTTATACTGAAGTAATAGATTGGGAAGAAATGAAAGACCTTCAACTGTCTTTCTTCAAATCTGGTGTTTCCCATACAGATACACCACAAGATCATGCTTTTTTTGCGACCATGTATAAGTTTGCTGCTAAGTATGATGTTAAATATATTTTAACGGGCGGAAACTATTCCACTGAGTGTATTAGAAATCCTCTTGAGTGGATGTATTACCAATCAGACGCGACCCAACTCAAGGATATACATAAGAAGTTTGGCAAAGCACCTTTAAAGAACTTTCCACTTACAAATATTCTTTGGCATAAGGTTTATCTACCGTATGTGAAGGGGATACGTTTAATCCGACCTCTTGATTTTATGCCATACCTTAAAGAAGGGGCGACACAGTTTCTTGTTGATCATTTGGGCTACCAGCGCTACGCGCAGAAACATTTTGAATCAAGATTTACCAAGTTTTATGAGGGTTATTGGTTACCTAAAAAATTTGGTTTTGATACAAGGAAAGTACAGTATTCAAGTTTAATCGTAACAGGGCAGATGACTCGTGAGGAGGCTTTGGAAAAACTTAAAACGCCTGCTTTTGATGAGGAGGCTATAGCTCAAGATTTTGAATATATTGCTACTAAGCTCGATATTAGTGTAGATGAATTACAAGGCTATATGGATGCACCTAATAAATCTTATCAAGATTATAAAAATCAAATGTGGATTTATAATGTTGGGGCTAAGGTTATGAAGGCTATTGGTATGGAGAAAGGTGGTAAGCGATGATTGGTATTGTCGATTATGGCATGGGCAATATAAAGGCGTTTGCAAATATTTATAAAAATTTGAAACTTCCTCATAAAATCGTTACAACTTCGCATGACTTTGATGAGTGTACAAAGCTAATATTGCCAGGTGTAGGCGCCTTTGATCATGCTATGACACGGCTTGAAAATTCAGGGATGCGAGAGATTCTTGATCAGCTTGTATTGCAGGAAAAGGTACCTGTTCTTGGTATTTGCGTGGGTATGCAGATGTTGGCTAATGGAAGTGATGAAGGAAGTTGTGTTGGTTTAGGTTGGATTGATGCCGATGTCAAAAAATTTGATAAAGCTAAATTGGATAGTGGGTATCCGTTGCCTCATATGGGATGGAATACTGTTAGGCAGTTACCAGATAGCTCTCTATTTGAACATATAGCGAGTAATAATCGGTTTTATTTCTTACATTCTTACTATTTTAGTCCTAATGATAGTAAGAACTCTGTTGCTACTGCTGACTATGGTACTGAATTTACTTGTGCGGTTAACCATGAGAATATTTTTGGTGTTCAGTTTCATCCTGAAAAAAGCCATCAGAGTGGGACACAGCTTCTTAAAAATTTTGGTGGGCTTTAATGTTATATCCGAGAGTCATTCCTTGTCTTTTGGTCAAGAATAAAGGTTTGGTCAAGACGGTTAAATTTAGTGATCCAAAGTATGTGGGCGATCCTATTAATGCAGTAAAAATATTTAATGAAAAAGAAGTAGATGAATTAATTGTATTAGATATTGATGCTTCGGTTGAGAATAGAGAGCCTGATTATAAGATGATTGAGAATCTTGCTAATGAGTGCCGAATGCCTCTTTGTTATGGAGGCGGTATAAAAACAACTGAACAAGCTCAAAGAATTCTCTCTCTGGGAGTGGAAAAAATAGCATTAAGTTCTGTCATATTTGATAACCCTAATATTATAAGAGATATTGCAATGCAAGCTGGAAATCAGAGTGTTGTCGCCGTATTGGATATTAGGAAAAAGATGTTTGGTGGGTATGATATTTATACTCACAATGGAAAAATACAACAGAAATGCAACTTAATGGACATAATCTCAATGGTGCAAGAGCTAGGTGTAGGTGAGATTGTTGTTAACTCTATAGATAATGATGGTGTTATGAAGGGGTATGACTTTAGCCTAATTGATAAAATTAAGGCTGATGTGGATACACCAATGACAATATTAGGTGGTGCTGGGTCTGTTGATGATATATCTAAAGCAATTGAAAAATATGGGATTATTGGTAGTGCTGCTGGAAGTCTTTTTGTGTTCAAAGGCAAGTACAGGGCTGTCTTAATTAATTATCCGAGTCGAGCTGATAAGGAAAAGCTTATTGTCTCCGCTCTAGAATCTGGTAAATAAAGAAAAAATGAAACAAATACTACAAAACCTTTCAAATGGTGAGACATCACTTGTTGATGTTCCTTGCCCTAAAAATACAACAGCCAATATCCTGATAGCTACTAGAAATACGGTTGTTTCTGCGGGCACAGAGAGAATGCTGGTTGATTTTGGTAAGGCTAATTACCTTGATAAAGCTAGGCAACAACCTGACAAAGTTAAGATGGTTTTGAATAAGGTTGTAACAGATGGTTTGATGCCTACCATTGATGCGGTTCGATCTAAGTTAGATCAGCCTTTACCTCTTGGTTATTGTAATGCGGGTATTATTTTAGAAAGTGATGCTGATGGTTTTGAAGCGGGTGATCGGGTTGTTTCTAATGGTAATCATGCTGAGGTGGTGCGTGTGCCTAAAAACCTTTGTGTGAAAATTCCTGATGCTGTTGATGATGAGTCGGCTGCTTTTACTGTTTTAGGTGCGATTGGTTTGCAGGGTATGCGGCTGATAAAGCCTACCTTGGGTGAATGTATTGTGGTGACGGGGCTTGGCCTGATTGGTTTATTATGTGTGCAGATGTTGCGTGCTAATGGTTGCAGGGTATTGGGTATTGATTTTGATTCTAAGAAGTGTAAGTTAGCACGAAAATTTGGTGCGGAAACTATCGATTTATCAAAGGATGAAGATCCTGTTCTTGTTGCACAAGCCTTTTCAAGGGGGCGTGGTGTTGATGCTGTTTTGGTAACGGCTGCGACTCAATCTGATGAGGTTATGCATCAATCTGCTGAGATGTGCCGTAAACGAGGGCGCATTGTTTTAGTGGGGGTTGTGGGGTTAAATCTGCGTCGTGATGATTTCTTTAAAAAGGAAATTACGTTTCAGGTTTCAGCTTCTTATGGCCCTGGGCGTTATGATCCTGCCTATGAGGAGCAAGGGCATGATTACCCTGTTGGCTTTGTTCGCTGGACTGAGCAACGTAATTTTGAGGCTGTTTTGGATATGATGGCTTCTGGTGTGCTTGATATTCAGTCTTTGATTACTCACCGTTATGATATTGAGAATGCGGTTGATGCTTATGGTTTGTTGGATGATCCTTCTGCTTTGGGGATTGTTTTAAAGTACCCAGAACGACCTGAAAATGAACTTAGAGCTTCTAGAGTTGAGCTTACTCCAACGAGTACTGCACCTTCTGACCCTAAAACTCCTTGCGTTGGTTTTATTGGTGCGGGTAATTATGCTTCTCGTACGCTGATTCCTGCTTTTAAAGAGGCGGGTGCTTCGCTTGATACGTTGGTAACGAGCGGGGGGATTAGTGGTGTTCATCATGGCAATAAGAATGATTTTTTAACGGCTTCTACTGAGGTTTCTGATCTTTGGGATAATAAGCAAATTAACACTGTGGCTATTGTGACTCGCCATGATGCTCATGCTTCTCAGGTTGTTGAGGCACTTGCTGCGGGTAATAATGTGTTTGTTGAGAAGCCGCTTGCTTTAACGTTGAGTGAGCTTGATGCAATCGATAAGGCTTATCAAGCTGCTAATGAGACGGGCAATGCTCGCTTAATGGTGGGCTTTAATCGTCGTTATGCACCTCATGTGGTGAAAATGAAGGAGTTGCTGGATAGCCATCGTTCGCCTAAATCAATTATTATGACGGTTAATGCTGGGGCTATTCCTGGAGAACATTGGGTTCAGGATGCTTTGGTTGGAGGTGGGCGTATTATTGGTGAGGGTTGTCATTTTATTGATTTAATGCGTCATCTTGTTGGGCATCCTATTGTTGATTTTCAGGCGATGATGATGGGTAATGTTCCTGGTGTTGAGGTGAGGGAGGATAAAGCTTCTATCACTCTTTCTTTTGAGGATGGTTCTTTCGGGACAATTCATTATTTAGCTAATGGCGGTGCTGCTTTCCCTAAAGAGCGTATTGAGGTGTTTTGTGATAATGCTGTTTTGCAGATGGATAATTATCGTATCTTGAAAGGCTATGGTTGGGCTGGCTTTAAGAAGATGAAATTGCTTAAACAGGATAAAGGACAAAAAGCCTGCGCTAAGGCATTTATTGAGTCTGTTAAAGAGGGTAGGGAAGCGCCCATATCTTATGATGAGGTAATGGAAAGCTCTAGAGTGTCGATTGAGGTCGCTGAGTCTTTGAGGGGAAATGTTCAGTCTTAGGTTTTAGTGTTTTAAGAGGTAGGGTGCATTTTATGCACCTTTTGCTTATCTAAACTCTTGATCTCGGATTATAGAATGCACTTTTTACTGACAATGTATGTTCATTACTCACATGCTTAATAAAATATCTTTATTATTTCATATGCTTCGGTATTTTAAATTTAGCCAAATTATAGATCGTGTTAAACACAAGAATTCGATGCCACTTATATCTTACAGCTTGTTATAAAATTCAAAACCAGCCCTTTCAAAGTGGTGATCAAAGCTAAATACTTGTTTGATGCCTCGCTGCTTCATTAACACAAAAGAAATACAGTCTGTATAACTGATTTCTTGATCAGCATATTTTTTTAAGTATTCCACAGCTGTTTTTTCTACTGAAATATCAGGACGTAAGATATTAAGATGGGATGAGGATAAAATAATAGTTGCTTGTTTAGCAGCAAATAAATAGTCAGCTTTTCTTCCTAGTAGTGTAAAAAGTTCATCTAGAACAAAGTTGCTGGTAAATGTTTGTTGTTTTGAAGTTGCGAGTTCTTGCCAGCATAATATTGCCTGCTCATGGTGTTGATCTCTATTCAGGTAACGAGCCAAAAAAGCGCCTGTATCAATAAATATCATTTTTCAGTCTCATATAGATAATTATCATGATGGGTTGAGAGATCTTTTGGTGTATCACCTTCATAGCTTTCAAAATCTGAAAATAATAGGTCTGTTTCCTTGTCTTTATGGTTCTTTTCCAAGCATAGTTGTAAGGAATCACGGATTAGCTTTCCAACAGAAATACCCAGCTCATTTGCTAGGTTTTGTGCTGCAATTTTTAATTCGGGTGGTAACATAATGGTTGTACGCTGCATTATTATTTCTCCTCTATATTGAAAACATGCATAACATTGTATGCATAACTTTGTTGTTGTTCAAGTTTTGTGGATAGGCTTTAGTGTTTTAAGGGGGAGGGTGCTTTTTATGACCTCATTTATAAAGCTAAACATGCGATTTTCATCCTGCTGGTAAAATACTTTTATTCCTCACATGCTTAATAAAATATCTTTATTATTTCATACGCTTCGGTATTTGAAATTTAGTCAAATTATAGGCCGTGTTAAACATCGGTTTCAGCATCCTGTTGCTGATATGTCACCTGCTCCAGCGCTAGCTATGCAATCTGGTGAATGGGTGGGGGTTGCTTGTAGAAGCAAGCGCATGTTTAAGGCTAATGATTTTGAGTTTCTTAATGTTCGGGGTGGATTAGGTGTTGCTGAGGATTGGAATGCTTCTAGGCAGTCGAAGCTATGGCTTTATAACCTGCATTATTTTGATGATCTAAATTCACTGGGTTTTGTTGAAAGGCGCGATTGGCATTGTTTATTAGTGCAGCGTTGGATTGATGAGAATCCTGTTGGCTTTGGAAATGGCTGGGAGCCTTATCCTGCTTCTTTGCGAATTGTGAACTGGATTAAATGGGGGCTTTCTGGTGTTGAGTTGGAGCAGAATTGGAATCATTCTCTTGCTGTGCAAGTTAGATATCTTGAGCAACAGTTAGAATATCATTTGCTGGGTAATCATTTGTTTGCGAATGCTAAGGCATTAGTTTTTGCGGGTTTGTATTTTGAGGGAGATGAGGCGGATAAATGGCTTGAAACGGGTTTTTCTATTTTAGCTTGTGAGGTTCCAGAGCAGATCTTACCTGATGGTGGGCAATTTGAATTAAGCCCGATGTATCATGCGATTGCATTGGAAGATATGTTGGATTTGCTTAACCTGTGTTCATTATTTTCTGAGCGTGTTCCAGTAAAATGGCGGGGCTTTGCTACCTCTTTAAGAGAGGTGTCTACCTCAATGCTGAAATGGATGATAACGATGAATCATCCTGATAATGGCGTGGCTTTTTTCAATGATACTGCGTTTGATATAGCGCCTTCTTCTTCTGAATTGTTATCTTATGGTGAGCGATTAGGGTTTGAAAAGCCGTTTGTATCCGAGGGTTGTATTTATCTTGAGGATAGTGGTTATTTACGTGTTAAAAAAGCGGAGGTCTTTGCGCTGTTGGATATAGCGCCTATCGGACCTGATTATCTTCCTGGCCATGCTCATGCTGATACGCTTTCTTTTGAGTTGTCTTTGTTTGATCAGAGGGTGTTGGTTAATTCTGGTACGTCTTGCTATGGGGCTGATGATGAGAGGTCACGGCAACGCGGCACTGCGGCACATAATACTGTTGTGATCAATGGTGAAGATTCTTCTGAAGTATGGAGTGGTTTTCGTGTTGCCAGACGTGCTAAGCCTTTTGATATTTCTATAGATGATTCGTCTGATGGGTTAATAGTGGGTGGTTCCCATACTGGTTATAAGCGCTTGAAGGGGAAGCCTGTTCATCATCGGCAATGGTCATTTAAAGATAGTGAGTTGGTTGTTGACGATACCATTTTGGGTGAGTATCAAACAGGGGAAGCGCGTTTTCATTTTCACCCCGATGTTTCTATTCAAGCTGATTCTTCTTGCTTATCTGGCTCTGTTCTTTTTAGTAATGATAAACAAATGTTTTGGGAGGTGCGTTCTGGTGATGCAGAGCTGGAACCTTCCACCTTTCATCCAGAGTTTGGCATATCGTTGGATAATTTTTGTTTAGTCGTTTATTTTAGGTCGCCTAAAGCGACAATTCGTTTTTATTGGTAACGCTTGTTATGCATATTCTTTTTCTTACAGATAACTTTCCACCTGAAATCAATGCGCCTGCTAGTAGGACGTTTGAGCATTGTCGTGAGTGGGTGAAATCAGGTCATCAGGTGACGGTTATTACCTGTGCGCCTAACTTTCCAAAGGGCAGGGTTTATGCGGGTTATAAAAATAAAATCTGGCAATCTGAGATAATAGAGGGTGTTCGGGTTATCCGAGTCTGGACTTATATCAAGGCTAATGAGGGTTTTGTTAGAAGAATACTGGATTATTTAAGTTATATGATGAGCGCAAGTATTGCTTCATTTTTTGTGCGTAAAATAGATGTGGTGGTGGGGACGTCACCACAGTTTTTTACCGCCGCTGCTGCCTATTTTGTTGGCTTGGTTAGACGTCGGCCTTATGTATTTGAGTTGCGTGATATGTGGCCAGAGTCGATTAAGGCTGTAGGGGCGATGGGGGATTCTAAAATTATTCGATTATTTGAGTCTCTTGAGATGTTTCTTTATCGAAAGGCAGCGCGAATTGTTTCAGTGACACATTCCTTTAAAAAGGTATTAATTGATAGAAGTATTGATGCAGGTAAGATTGAAGTTGTAACAAATGGTGTTGATATTACGCGTTTTTCACCACAAGCAAAGAATATTGATCTTGTAAATCAGTATAAATTAGATGGTAAATTTGTTGTTGGCTATATTGGTACGCATGGTATGGCTCATGCCCTTGAGACTATTTTAAAGGCGGCAAAAATACTGAAAGATGCTAATGATAATTCGGTGCATTTTATTCTATTAGGCCATGGTGCATCTAAAAGTAAGCTGGTTGGTCTTGCAAAAACAATGGCGCTAGATAATGTTACGTTTATTGATTCTGTTTCTAAAGATGAGGTTGTTCAATATTGGTCAATATTGGATGCTTCTGTTATTCATTTGAAACGAACAGCTCTATTTACTTCAGTCATCCCTTCTAAATTATTTGAATGTATGAGTATGGGGTTGCCTGTACTTCATGGGGTGGAAGGCGAGTCGGCTGATATTGTTGGTGATGAGAAAGTAGGATTAACTTTTACACCTGAGAATGAAATGAATTTAGTTGAGAAGATAGCAGTCTTGCAGCATGATCTAAATTTATATAATCAGTTGAAGGCTAATTGTCTGATTGCAGCTCATAAATATAATCGAGTGACATTAGCGAAAGATATGTTAGGTATTCTTGAAGGATTGTGTGTTGAAAAAAAAACCACTAGTAGTGATCAAGAAGGTATGAATAGGGGAGCGATTAGGCCTTTAGACAATGAGTCATATGTTGCCACATTAGATAGAACAATAGTAGATAGTAGAAGGGCAAAGATTCATGGAGATGTGAACCTTGCTCCGAAACAGCAAGAAAGAAGAATTAAACGCCGAGTTTGAGGTGAATACAAAGGTAAGTAGATAGACTTTGTAGAATGTAGGGCATTTAGACTAAATGTCTGCAATATTGGCAGAAGCTTTATATGGAAATACTTTTTGCACATAAGCTCTAATTATTTTCTAGTGTTATACTGCCTTTATTTCAATATTTAGTTGGAGAAAATGTGGATTGGGCAGAGGTAGTCGATAATCTTTTATTGCAAGACCTCTTTTTAAAATAGAATAAAATAAGTGGGGGGTATGAACCCTGCTAGCAATAATCATGGGAACTTGCGGGGAGTAATACCGCTCTTGTGATGGCAAGATGGAGAAGCATAATGGAAGCAGTACAAATTAATGGATATTAATGATGCATTCATAATACTTTTAGAATAATTGGGCGAACAGTAGATTGATATGTTTTTGGGCAGCTTTGTGAAACTTTTATGTTATGCATAATGTCATAACAGTCGTTAGCGAAATAACTGCAATTTTAAGTTTAATAAGCAGATATTTGTATAATGATGGGCATAGAAAATATAAATATAATATGGGGAAGGTATGACTACGGGTAATCAAATAGTCACTATTGATGGTTCAGAAATAGCGAATCAATATCAATCAGGTGGTTTGGCAACACACACAAATAATCAATACTCACAAGTATCGCAGCCTGCTAAACAGCAGGATGTTATTGATTTGGGGGAGCTGTATAAAGCTATTTTGCGTCATAAATGGTCTGTATTGCTTACTATGTCTTTTGTTTTTTTATTAGGGGCATTTTATACATTTTCTATTTCGCCAACCTATAAAGCTAGCACGACCATTAAAATTGATCAGGAATCAGGTAAGGTCATAAGCTATAACGTCTATGAGCAGCAAGCGATAGAGGCTAATTATAATCAAACACAAATTAACCTTTTAAAAAGTAGAAAGCTTGCCTCTCGTGTTATTGAGCAGTTAGACCTTGAAGCTTATTATGAAACTCATCAGGTAAAAAGAACGTATGTAGGTCAGTATATTGATTGGCTTAAGGCGATGGTTTCGTCTACTGATGTAGTTAAAGTTGATGAGGTGTCTGCACTTGTTGATGGTGAAGAAAATGAGAATCTTGGCACTAAACCCATTGAATTGAAATTTTTAAGCCATTTAGAAGTTATGCCTGTTGCTAAGTCTAATATTGTTCAACTTTCTTATATTTCTGATGATCCTAAGATGGCGGCAAAAATTGTAAATGCCATTGCCGAAGGCTACATTGATATGAGCCTTGAGGCTAAAGGTGATACGTCAACATATGCGAAGAAGTTTATTTCTGAGCAGCTAGCAAAAGTTAAGCAAAAGCTACAAACCTCTGAGAAAGAACTGGTTGGATACGCTAAGAAAAACAGGATTATTAATACGGATGATAATAACTCTATAATTTCTACAGAACTTCAGGCTTTATCAGCAGCTTATATCGAGGCTCAGAATAAGTTAAACACAGCTGAGAGTGATTATAAGGAAAAGAATAAGGTCTCTGGTGCTATTCGCTTAATGGATAATGCAGTTATTCAGAGCTTGAAGCAGAAGCAGGCAGGGCTACAGGAAAAATATACACAGTTGAGTGAGATTTATAAGCCTGGCTACCCGCAGATGGTGCAGATCAAAAAGCAGCTAGCGACAATCAGTCAGCAAATTAAGAAAGAAACAGCAACAATTAGTATAGGTTCATCGCAAACATTAAAAGCTGAATATTTTGCGGCTAAAAAGAATGCTTTCTTATTAAAGACCCAGTTGGATAGCAAGAAGCAGGAAATCTTGATGATGCGTGATAAGAATATTGGTTATCAGGTTATCGAGAGGGAAGTTAAAACGAATCGTGAGCTTTATAATAGTTTGCTGCAACGACGTAAAGAGATTGGCGTGGCAAGTGGTGCGGTGAGTAATAATATTTCTATTATTGATCCTGCATTTGTTCCTTATAAAAAGTTTAAGCCGAATACAACACGTAACTTGTTAATTAGTGGTTTGCTAGGTCTTATATTGGGTGCTTTATTTGCTATCTTTAAAGATAGCAAAGATGATCGTATTGAAACTAGGGAAGCGATTGAGGCATTTACGGGGTTACCTATTATTGGTGTTTTCCCTTACGTTAAAGGTAAAGAAAGCCCATTATTAATCAATCAAGAAGGGCGTTCTGCGGTTAGTGAGTCGTTTAGGTCTATTGCAGTTGATTTGAAGTTTTCGACTGAGACAGGAATCCCTAAAATATTGCATATTACAAGTTCAGCACCGAGTGAAGGAAAATCTTCAACCACTATCAACCTTGCAATGGTGATGGCTCAGGAAGATAAGAAGGTTCTTATTATTGATGCTGATTTACGTAAGCCATCTATTCATAAGTATTTTAACGTACATAATAAAGTAGGCTTGAGTGAGTATTTGATTGGTGAGGCTAGTCTTGATGACGCTATGATTAGTGATGTAGTGCCTAATGTATCGATTCTCCCTGCTGGATATGCACCTAATAACCCCGTTAAGCTTCTTGCGGGTGATAATATGATTGCACTGTTGGCAGACTTATCAGAAGAATATGATCAGATTATCATCGATTCTCCCCCTATCTTGGGTATGGCTGATGCGTTGTTGTTGGCGAATAGAGCTGAGGCAACGTTGTTTGTTATTTCTCAGCCTGATGCGAAGAAAGGAAGCCTTGGCGATTCATTGAGACGCTTGGAAAGAGGATATGCCAATACGATTGGAATCATTCTTACTAAAGTTGTAGCTGAGAAGGGTAGTCATTATGATTATTCTTATTATTATGGCTATGGTGATAATAAAACGTCTCCTGCTGCTTTGAAGTATGATGGTGATAAGAAAGAAGGTGTGAAAGCAGAAAATCTAAAAGAAGAAGAAATGAAAGAAAGAATAAGGGCAGAGCTGAAGGAAGAAATAAAGAATAAAATAGGGGATGACGATATCAGCGCTGTTGGATAGAGATATATTATTTTACTAATAAAAAGCTATATGTTTCTCTTTATCCAGAGTACTTCGTAATAATTTCGGCGGGAGCTAAAGCTATATTAATTATAAGCAATATTGAGCTTCCAACCATAAATCGGGAATAATGTGTATTCTGGTAAGCCAGATAAGTATGGTCAATTTATAATAATACATTCTGTACTGCTGTTCTTAGCACATGTTAAAAGCGATTTTGTTATTAAGGAAAATACAAATTAACCAGTAATTTTACAATACTCGTTTTTTAAGGGTTGGTTAATTTAATTTTGCACGTTAGTCGTGAGGCTAAAATTGTTTAAGTAAACAATTATGTGCATATACTCTGGAGAAGAGGCTTGTAATGATTGTGTCTTTTATTGTTGTACTTGCGTTGTCGGCATTGTTGATTTTTTTGTATATTAATAATGCTTCGTCATTGGGGATGATTGCCGTTCCTAATAAGAGAAGCGAGCATAAAAAAAGCATGCCATGTGGGGCTGGTATTGCGTTTATAAGTGCTTTGTTTATTGGTGTTGTGATAACGGTTGAGCAGGATATTTATAGTTCTTATAGCTTGTCGATTGTTGCGGTTATGCTGGTGTTTTTTTTGGGCGTTTATGATGATTATAAACATACCTCTTCTAGTTTAAAATTTCTGTTAATTATTATTGCGTCTTTGTTGGTGTGTCTGGATGGTTTTTTGATTCCAACTATGGGGCGTTATTTCAGCTACGATATTCCTTTATTGTGGGCTTCTATTCCTGTAACTGTGATTGCCATTGTTGGCTTTACAAATGCTTTGAACCTTGTTGATGGGCTTGATGGGTTAGCGGCGTCTATTAGCCTTATTGTCTTTGCTGCATTGGCTTATATTGGACATGTTTTTCATGATAATTTTTTATTCATGTTAAGTACCTTGTTGTTTTCTACTTTAACGGCATTTATTTATTTCAACTGGAACCCCGCTAAGATTTTTATGGGTGATAGTGGTTCGTTAACGATTGGCTTTATTATTTCTATAATGTTCATTAAGGCGTTGGATTATATTGATCCTATTAGTGCTTTGTATATAACAGCTGTGCCTATCTTTGATACGCTTTCGGTCATGATTAGAAGGAAGCGGAACCGTGTTTCTATGTTAAAAGCTGATCGAAACCATTTGCATCATATTGTTTTGGCAAATGTGAAAGGAAACGTTAGATTGGCTGTTTCACTTATTGCGGTTTTGCAGCTGGCGTTTACTCTTTTGGGGATTCTTTTTGCGCTTAATCATGTCGCTCAGGAAATTACTTTGCCACTGTTTCTTATTAGCCTTGGTATGTTTTATTGGGTAAGTGAACGACTGTATCAGAAGGTTAAGCCTTCTTTGGTGGTTGAGGCTTCTGCTGGTTAGGCGGGCTTTGAACCATTGGTTGTTGTAAGGAGACGTAGCATGCTATGTTTCTACTGTGTTTGTTGGTTTTTTATAACTTAGACTTTCTGTCTTTGCGTCAAGTTGTTCTTACTTGATTTGTTATTCCTTTTGTTTGTTTTTTAGCTTCTTTAATCTTTTTGGGCTTTGTCAGTGTCCCTTTATTCATTTTACTCACTCCTCAAGAATGAGATATTGTTGCTCGTGCGATGGTAATTTTTCTTATTTTTCTTTAATGCGTTTATACTCTCCCTAACAATAACGATAGGGCTTTCACCCAATGATCAATCTAAGTACACCTGTTAACGAACTATCAACCGAAGAGCTTGTGGAATGGCTCACTGCGGCGAATAAGGCTTATCGCAAGGGCGAGCCTGTTGTTTCTGATACTACTTATGATCAGGTTTATTACGCGGAGCTGGTTAAGCGCGATCCTGAGCATCCCTTTTTACATACGGTAGAGCCTGAGAGTGATTTGGGATCGGGGAAAATCCGCCATAAAACACCGATGTTGTCTACGGATAAGGCGTACACACAGGAGGAGATAACGGCTTTTATTGATCGTATCATTCGCCATGCTGAGGCGGTGGATCTTGCGGCTGATGATTTGCGCTTTCGTATTACGCCTAAGCTGGATGGCATGGCGGCGAAGTATGAGGAGGGTGTGTTGGCAACCCGTGGTAATGGTTTGCTGGGGAATGATATTAGCCGAAATTTGAAGCGTGGTTTGGTGGCTGTGGGCGGTGAGAATACGGGGGTGGGTGAGATTGTGATTGCTCAGCATTATTTTGATGAGAATTTGGCAGATAAGTTTTCTCATCCGCGTAATTTTATTACGGGGTTAATCGGTGCGGATACGCTATCAGATGAGGCAAAGGAGGCGTTGCAGGATGGCGCGGTTCGCTTTGTGCCGTATCAGACGTTGGAGGCTGTTGAGTGTAATGCCGAGCAGCTTTCTAGTGATGCAGAAGTGTTGTGTGAGCAGGTGGAATCGGCGTGTGAATATCCCGTTGATGGTAGTGTGATTGATGTGATGAATCTTGAGGTATGTGATGAGCTGGGTTCTACGAATCATCATCATAACTGGCAGATTGCGAAGAAGTTAAAGGGTGAAACGGCTGAAACGGTAGTCAACGATATTACGTGGCAGACGGGACGAACAGGGCGCATTACGCCTGTGCTGAATGTGGAAACGGTGAATTTATCGGGTGCGGATATTTCTAATGTGACGGCGCATAATGCGGGGAATATTAAGAATCTGAATGTAGGGATTGGTGCGCGTATTGAGATTGTGCGTAGTGGTGAGGTGATTCCTAAATTATTGGCGGTGGTGAAGGGGGGGGCAGATGCGGTGATTCCTGATGCTTGCCCAGCTTGTAGTGCGGTGGCAGAAATGGAGCGGGATTTTCTGGTTTGCCAAGGTGATACGTGTGTGGCGCAGGTTGAGGCGCGGTTGCAGCATTTCTTCCGTGTGTTGGGGAATATTGATTTGTTTGGCCCGAAGACGGTTGAGGTTTTGGTTTCTAATCAAATTACAGTGCTTGAAGATATTTATGCGTTGCAAGCGGAGCAGTTTGAGGAGATGGAATTTGGCCCTAAACAGGCGACGAATCTGGTTGCTCAGCTTGAGCGTTCTCGGAATGAGGAAGTGGAGGATTGGCGTTTTCTGGCGGCATTTGGAATTGAGCATTTGGGGCGTGGGGATTCGCGTAAGTTATTAAAGGCGCATCCGTTGCAGAAGAAGGCGGATGATTCTGTGAAGTCTGTTGATGAACTAACGGCTGAGGATATTGAGAAAATCAATGGTTTTGGACCAATTACAGCTGAGGCGATTCCTGTTTCATTGGCGTCTAAATGGGAGAGTATTCAGGCGTTGCTGGCGCTAGGCTTTAATTTGATTGAGACTGATCAGAATGAAGAGGTGGTTGAGGATAGCCCTGTGAGTGGTAAATCTCTGGTATTTACAGGGTCGATGAGCCAGCCGCGTAACGGGATGAAGGAGAAGGCGCTGAGCTTGGGAGCGAAGGTGCAGTCTACTGTGAATAAGAAAACGGATATTTTGGTGATTGGTGCGAAGGTGGGCGCGAAGAAGATTGAGAAGGCGGAGGCGCTGGGAACGGAGGTGATGACTGAGCAGGATTATCTGGTGTTGATTGGGGAGTCTGCTGAGTGATGAATTACGTCATCATTGGTGATGTTCATGGAATGCTTGCGCCGCTAGAACAGCTGTTGCAGAAGCTGGAGTTTAGTCTTCAGAATGGTGTGTATCAGCGTGAGGGTTATCAGGCGATTTTCCTTGGCGATCTGGTTGATCGCGGGAAAGATCAGCGTGGAGTGTTGGAGTTGGTGCGCGCAATGGTGGATGCGGATCATGCCCATGTGATTATGGGTAATCATGAATATAACGCGGTGGGCTTTCATACGCTGCATCCTGATACGGGTGAGCACTTGGTGGAGCACGAGCCTTATCGAATAACGATGCATGAGGCTTTTACGCATGATTTTCCCTTGGGCGATGCGACGACAAAGGAGATGTGTGACTGGTTGATGCGACTGCCTATTTTTTTGGAATTTGATGATTTCCGTGTGGCTCATGCGTGTTGGGGTGATGAGCAAGTGGCAACATTGAAGCCTTATTTGGATGCTGAGAATCGTTTTGATAAGGCGACTTATGCTGCTTCATTTACGCGCGAGACAGAGCTTAATACGGCGCTGAATTATTTGATTCGTGGGCCGACGATTCAATTGCCAGCGGGGTTGAGTAATACTGATAGCCTTGGTAAAACGCGCACTAGGGCAAGGGTGAAATGGTGGCAGGGAGAGTTTAATAGTTGGCATGATGTGTTGACTCACTCGTCTGATGCGGCGAAAGCTGAGAAGTATCCTTTGCCTACGGAGGGCTTGCAGGATGTGGTTTATCCTGAGCATGATAAGCCTATTTTCTTTGGTCATTATTGGTATCGCGGAGTGCCTGCGCCGATTAAGCCGAATATTGCTTGTTTGGATTATCGAGCGTGTGTGGGGGGTGAGCTGGTGGCGTATGATTGGCGTGCGGAGGATCAGCCGAGGCAGAATGGGTTACGGCAGGATCGATTTGTGGCGGTGGTGAGTGAGCATTTTGAGATGATTTGATTTGACCACGAAATACACGAATGACACGAAAAAATTCAAACTCGATGATTTACTTACTCTATCTCAATGAGTCCTAGGGATTTATTTTCAAGGAAATCTCTGATTCTAATAGAGTGTGTTCGTAGAATATTCTCAATATCAGCAATAGAGGAGTTGCCTGATTTGATCCAGATTACATAAGGTGGAAAGCCATTTATGATAGATATATCATTAAAATCTGAGTCTTGGGTAACGATTATATAATCTTCATCTTTGGCAAACTGCCAGATTTCTGAATCGTCTTTATTTTCTAGGTTTGCAAACCTGACATGGGTTGAATTTGGGTATATATCCTCTAATCTTTTACAAAGCTTGAATGATATATTTTCATCAAAAAGTAGCTTCATTATATAACGGCTATTTTTCTTTCTTTATCTGCGGCATAAGAGAGGCTGGCATAAATATCATTCTCAGTTAATTCGGGAAAATCGTCTATTATTTCCTTGGGTTTCATACCATTTGCAAGCATGCGAAGTATATCGTAGACCGTTATTCTTAAGTTTCTAATGCAGGGCTTTCCTGATCTTTTTCCTGATTCAATAGTGATGTATTCTTTATAATCGATCATTTTGTATTTTACTTCCAAGTGTCACTTATCGAGATAGCTCCGTTCATTATAGCAAGATTAACGAGTAGGGTGCATTCCATGCACCTCACCTTTCGTGTATTTTGTGTGTTTCGTGGTAAAAAAATTATTGCACTGGAATCGCATAGTGAATAACCGATTCATCCGATGTGGGATGGTAATCCGCTCCATATATTTCTAAGTCGGCTCCGTAAGTATGGCGTTTGCCAGATTGCAGTAACCAGCTTGAATAGATGTAGTTCACCGTGTTATCGAGATGCTTCACTGCTCCCGTATGCGTAAAGCGAGCATAGATGGCAGCTGGGATTTCAATGCTGACCATACCGTCGGGAATATCCTCTAAACTATTCACTTCTACAGCGGCGTAATATTCGAGTAAATCCGTTTGATCAGGGGTTTGCTGAATCACGCCAAACGCTTGCCCTTGAACAGTATGCTGGATTTCTCCCATCCGTTTTAGGAAGTCTTCCCATAGCGGTGGGAGTTTATCGGCAATATTGTTCTTCTCTGAATCTACGCTGTAGAAGCGCGTCTTTAAACCTACTAATTTGAGTGGCGGTTGTTGATAGATTTCAGGCTCTAGTGAGATATTTTTGTGGATGTGTTGGAGGTAGTTGGTATCGAACTTTATTTTCTTGAGGAACATGCTGTTATCTCCAAGTTGGCGATAAGCATTGGGGGTGATATCAAAGGCTTTTTTAAAGGCGCGGGTAAAACTTTCTTGCGTATTAAACCCTGCATTTAAAGCGATGTCGATAATGCGTTGCTCGGTTGTTAATAGCTTGTTTAGCGTGTTGGCGAGTCGTCTTGAGCGGATGTAGGTTTTTAGGGTTTCATGGGTGAGTGCTTTGAAAATCCGCTGAAAGTGCCATTGGCTAATGGCGGCTTCACTGGCAACTTGGGCGAGTGAAATATCGTTGTCAAGATTGTCTTCAATAAAGTCGATGCCGCGTTGGACTTGTTGTAGGTAGTTCATGGTTTAAATTCCCACTCTCCCAAATAAGAAAAGATCGTAAATGTTGTAGCCTGCGTTGAGGTACGAAACGCGGGTTTGCCTGATTTCCCGTGTTTCGCAAAGCTCAACACAGGCTACTCTTTATTTTTTCACCCTGTAAATAGACAAGGGAGCTTTGATTATTTAGGCGGCTGGTGGTTCGTAAAACCCTGTCATGGATGTCAATTTTCCATCGTCATTATATTCGCCGTAGCTTATGCCATTTCCAATTACTGTTCCATCACCGATATGCATATCCCAGCGTGCGATGCTTTTGTTGCTGTGGCTTAGGAAATAGGTGGTGGTGAAGTATCCACCTGAAACCTGCTGGTGAAAATCTAGCATATAAGCTTCTAACTCATCCCAGCCTTTTGTGAGTGTGAGAGGGTCATTGTATTGACAATCTGCGGCTAGGCTTTTGTTGTATAACTCGCGTTTTTCATTGGCTGTTTCTGCTTTCCATGAGGCGGTGTAAGTTTCCCATATTTGTTGGTGGTCTTGCATGATATTCTCCGTGTTTTTGTAAGTAGAGAAATGATCATAGTGAGTTTGTTAAGAGGGCTTTTGATATTTTGTGCTTACTTCGTATTGAGTGATCAAAGATAGAATTTTTAATGAGAAAATTATGAGCAAAAAGATAATCGACATCGGCGCTAACCTCACTAATAAACGCTTCCAATCAGATTTTTCTGAAGTATTAGCGCGGGCGCAAGTGAATAATGTATCGCATATGGTGGTGACAGGAACATGTCATAAAACGAGTGTTGAGGCGATCAAGCTGGCTGAGCAATATCCCGATTTATTGTCGGCAACTGCTGGGGTTCACCCGCATGATGCAAGCGATTGGTCGGATCAGTTGGGAATGGATATGCTGGCCTTGGTGAAAACACCTGCGGTAGTTGCAGTGGGTGAGACAGGCTTGGATTTCAATCGTGATTTTTCTCCTAGAGATAAGCAGGAAGCGTGCTTTGAGGCGCAGCTACAAATTGCGGTTTCAACAGGTAAGCCTGTCTTTTTACATGAGCGCGATGCTCATGAGCGCTTTTTGCAGATTCTAAAACAGTATCGTGATGCGCTGAGTAATGTGGTGGTGCATTGTTTTACTGAGAATAAAGATCAGCTTGCGCGTTATCTGGAGCTTGATTGTTATATCGGTGTAACAGGCTGGGTGTGTGATGAGCGCCGAGGCGATGCGCTGCGTGAAGCTGTTCCTTATATTCCTGCTGATCGTTTGATGATTGAAACCGATGCGCCTTATTTATTACCACGCACGATAAAGCCTAAGCCGAAGAGTAATCGGAATGAGCCAGCGTATTTGGATTATGTGTTGCGTGAGGTGGCTATTTTGAGAGGGGAGAGTGAGGGTGATGTGGCGCGGCAGACGACGGAGAATGCGAAGGTGTTTTTTGGTTTGGCGGTTTGATTTTTTGGGTAATTGTTACTTGATTATAATCCCAGAGAAAGCTGTAGGCCTTCATTTAAAAGGTTAATTTGTTTTGCGGTAAGCTTGCCTGCCTGTTCAGTTAGAAAAGATTTATCGAGGGTAAGAAGCTGCGACACATTGATAGCAGAGTCTTTATTAAGCCCTGTTTTTGATTTCGTAAGTTTAAAGTTTCCTGGCGCATCAATTAAACGAAGGTTGGAGGTTATTACTGCTACCGTTATGGTATTGATAAAACTTTCGTTGAATGAATTTGATGAAATAATAACAACAGGGCGGTGATAGCCTGGCTCTGATCCTATAGGCTCTTCTAGGGATGCCCACCAGATTTCTCCTCTTTTCATTACCAGTCTTCTTTTGCTAGGGATTTCAGCTGCATTGTGTGAAGTTTCGTATCTACTTTTTCAGTATCTTGAGAATATATTTTATTAAGGTTCTCTGTAACATTATGATATTTATTATCTTTAATGTATTTTTTCATAGCTACTGTAAAAAGTTCGCTTCTAGATATGCCTAGGTTCTTAGCTATATTTTCAGCTGCTTGGAAAATAGGGTCTGGTATTGAGATGGCAGTTTTCATAATACAAAAAGTATAACTATGGTTATACTAAGAGTCAATACGGGTTATAAGCATGCGTAAGGCTAAAAGAAACGAGGTGAAAGACTATGTTGAACAAATCTAAAATTATTCTACCAACTGATGAGGAAGATGCTGTTATTCAAAAAGGCATTGATTCAGACCCTGAAGCTTATGAGCTAACAGAGGGGGATTTTAAGAATATGCGCCCCGCTACTGAGGCTTTGCCAGATATTGTTGAAGGCTATAAAGCTCTGCGAGGCAAGCAAAAAAAGCCCACGAAACAAGTGACGACTATTCGTTTATCACCCGAAGTTATTGAGTATTTTAAGGCTACAGGGAAGGGTTGGCAAACCCGTATGGATACAGTATTAAAAGATTATGTTGCTTCACATTAGGAGGCTATGCAGGAACTAGAATCGTAGCGAAAATTACAGAAGCATAATAATGTGTAATCACCGTAGGGGCGCACCCGCGTGTGCGCCCTTTCTGTGCGTGAAAGAGATATCGGTGGCTACAGAGACTAGGGTAGACACACGGGTCTACCCCTACGGGCACGTATATCTAAGCGGTGTTGCCTGTAAATTATCATTGCCGTAGCAACAGATTTTAGCCTACTATTAGCACCCTCAACCAAGGAGCCTCCCCATGCAACCCTATCAAAAAGAATTTCTGGATTTTGTGATCGACATTGATGTTTTATGTTTCGGTGAATTTACCCTTAAATCGGGCAGAACTAGCCCTTATTTCTTTAATGCTGGGTTATTTCAAACAGGCTCTGCACTTTCCAGATTAGGGCAGTTTTATGCTCAGTCCATTATAGATTCTGGTATTGAATTTGATATGCTGTTTGGCCCTGCTTACAAGGGGATTCCTCTGGTTTCTGTGACGGCTGCGGCGCTGTATGAACAGCATGGCAAAGATTATCCTTATGCCTTTAACCGTAAAGAAGCGAAAACGCATGGTGAGGGGGGCTCAATCGTAGGTGCGCCATTACAGGGCAAGGTGTTGATTGTGGATGATGTGATGACAGCAGGAACAGCGGTGACCGAGGCGGCTGAAATTGTTGCTGAGCATGGCGCGTCGCTGGCTGGCGTTTCCCTCTCTCTTGACCGACAGGAGCGCGGCAAGGGTGAGCTTTCTGCGGTGCAGGAGGTTGAGGGAAATTATGGTATTCAAGTTTCTAGTATTGTGAGCTTTGATGATTTGATTAGTTATGTATCTGAGACCATTACGGATAAGGCTACGCTTGAGCGTGTGAGTGCTTACCGTGAGCAGTATGGCGTGTAGATGAAGTAACTTATTTTATCAGCGTCATTTGATTAATATCCAAGCTGACTAGAGAGTTGTTTGTTGCGGTGATGAATGCTTTCAAGTGTGTATTTTCCATGTGCTTTTCCCATAAAGCTGCACTTTCCCAGATTTCGTAAAATATGAATACTTCAGGGTTGTTATTATCTTGCTGTAAATCATATTGAATACAGCCTTGTTCTTTACGGCTGGGTTCTATCAGCTTTAGTGTTTCTGACTTAACAAGGTCTAACTTTTCAGGGTTTGCTTCAATGCGAGCGATAATGATGAGTTGCTTTGACATGGTAGGGGTTCTTCATAATTAGATAAGATCGGAATTATATATCTAGTCATAAATATGAGGGTGGTATCAGAATACTACATGTGTACCTTTTGATTTAGGACACTAATTTTTTCTCCATATGAAGTACACAGGCACACCGTAGTAATGAGGTGAAATTGGTGACTTCACCATGGATTTGCATAACTTCTATGTGCAATGTCGATATGAATTTGGGGACTGAGCTTTCTTCAAAGGATGCCATTTCTTCTAAAATTGCCCAGAATGAATTTTCCAGCCTAATGCTGGTGCTTTGTCCGTTAAGACGAATTGAGCGGGTTGAATATTGGTAGTTATTGGGGTTTTGACCTGCAAACATCTGGCACATAATGAGTGTTCCTTTAAAAGTTGAAAACTTCGCCTGATTTAATCAGGGCTTTCTCGAAATTATATGGTAAATGAAAGCATCATTAAGCTTTCTGCTAAATACCTCTAGCACGGTTATCTTCTTTGTCCATGCATAGTAAATACAGCCAGCCATTAATAGTGTCAGGATGGCCCAATTTTGCCAGGCATCTAGCTCCCATTGATATTGCCAGCTTAGCTCGTACTCTGAGTTAAAAGGGTAGAGGTAGTGGATTGGCCAGTGATAGCCATCGGGACCTTTTGAGCCGATGATGTCGCAGAGAATATGTAGGTGGACAATCATAAGTGTGAGCAACCATACGCTGAGTCGTTGCGTTTTTGCAAGCAGCATAGCGAGTGTTGCAAGGGCAAAGGCTGATGTGGCGGCGTGTCCTATGAAGTGGTGATATTGGAAGTAATAGTGTGTGGAGCCAGTTATTTTGTCTATCACAATGCCTAGTCCATCAAGGTCAGGTGCAATGCCTGCCAGTGTGACGAGTGTTCTTTCTCTTCTATTTTTGACTAGTTCTGTGGTGCTTAGCCAACTCATAAGAAGGTGTGAGGCTGGAATCATAATTAAATTACTGGTTGTAAATAATCTATATAGAGTATTGCAGTAAGCTCTCTCGTAGGGAAGGACTCGTGCTTGTTATAGCAGCTGAAGTTGTAGGAAGTCTGCTTTTTATACTTGCATGATATTTCGTTTATTCATTTTAGATCATGTGAATTCTAGTTGTTGCTTGTAATTCTATGAATTAATTTTATTTATATGAAGGTACTAATTTAAACTGGTTCATCCTGCATTAATAAACTTGCTATATAAGCATATATTGATATACTTATTTAATAATAAAAAAACACAATAATTTAGTACTAGGAGAATGAGAATGAACTTGAAAATACAAGGAGCTGCTTTTGCAGTAACGATCGCTTTATCTGGAATGGCCTCTGCAGACTGGGGTGATGGTTTTAGTAATGGCACTGGACAAGGGCAGGGTGCTGGTAATGCATCAGGCATGACGACAGGTAAAGGCCAGGGTGCTGGTGATACTAAAGGAAACGTAAAAGGCTGGGGCACGGGTGTTGGCGATGCTGCTGGTGAAATGGATTTTGAGATCAAGTTTAAAGGTAAGGGCCGTACCAATATGGATGCGAAAGGTTCTGCCGATGGTCAGGGTGAAGGTTCTGGCAATGCAGCTTCTGATTATGCGGGGAGTGGTAATACAAGCGCAAATACAGCATTAAACGGTACGGGTGGTAATAACACGACGGGTACAGGCGCCTCTATGCCTTGGAGCAATAATGCGAAAGGCGCGGGTAATTCTATGCCTTGGGGCAATAATATGAGTACGCCATGGAGCAATAATGGCAGTAATTGGTCTATGCCGTGGAGCAATGGCAATGGTAGTAACTGGAATATGCCGTCAAATATGCCGTGGAATAATAGTGGTAGCAACTGGTCTATGCCGTGGAGCAACAATGGTAATAGCATGAATATGATGCCATGGAACTGGAATAATAGTACTCCTGCATATGGTTATGCTCCTTATGGCTATGCTCCTGCACCTGCTTATGGTTATAGCCCTTATGGCTATATGCCTGCACCTGTTGCGCCCGCTCCTGTAGCTGCGACAGCACCAACTGCACCTGCTGGAAAGTAATAAGTAAATACCTTGATCAGGGCTTCTTTTGAGGAAGCTCTGATCAAGCCTTGATAGTTTGAAACCCCCGCCCCTTCTCGTTATAAACGCCAAAATTCATAGATACTTTCTTGTAAGTGATATATAAGCTTATACAGCGAAGCTATGAGCTTATTTTATATTTAAAGCAGAGCAAATATTAACTAAGAAGCCCTCTCAATAAACCCTATCATTACTAGTCTTAAATTGTTTTCATCACTCTGAGAGATTAGACTATGCTTGCTGCTAAACTGGCAATAGTGCTGTGTAAAACAGTCGAGTTTTCAATCATCAACAATTAGCATAAGGAAATATTTTGGCATCTAATCAAGGAAGGGCTTACTTTGCTCTCGCAGGCTATCATTTAAATCCTGATGACGTTACCCGTATCTTAGGAATAGAACCCACTTCAACAAACGCAGCAGGTGCGCATAGTAACTTTGATAAACCTGTTATTAGCTCTTGGGAGTTATCGACAGACATGGAGGTTGGCGAAGTGGATGCTTATGAGTTAATGCGTGGTCTTTTGAAGAAGATAGAGCCAGCTAAAGACAATATTCTAGAGGTGATTAAAACTTATAATCTATCGCCTAGAATGGGGTTGGTATTGGTTTTATCAGTGGATAAAGAAGAGACAAGCCCTGAGGTGGGTTTTGGCTCTAGAGCCGTTCGCTTTATGGCTGACATTGGCGCATTTGTGAATGTGGAATATCAGCTTTCTGAAAGAATCTGATGTGTAATTACTTAGCTTATTGCTCTTTGTAATGTGTGGGTAAGGTGCATTTTATGCGTCTTTTTCAAAAATTAGTATATTGACCAGTACAAAATGCCTGCTTATAAGAGATAGAAACTGTAGGTTGGGCTTCGCAAGCTCAGCACCAACCTACTTATCACCACTCAATATAACGACACTTTAAACTTAGATACAAAAGAGAGTAGGGAGTGTTATCTCTTGATCTCAGTTATATCTATCAATAGCTATATTAATCAGCACCAAGTGTTTCAGCTAATTGTTCGGCCTTCTTTAGCTGTTCGCGGCAGTGTTCAATACACTCTGCATCAGAAGCTTCACTAAATACCTCAATCACCAGCACTAACTCTTCAATGGCTTGTTCTGCTACGCCTTTGTCACTTGTTAGTTCTGCCAGAGTCGTTCGTGCAGTGCCTCGGTTTGCCATGATCATGGTGGCAATAGGCTTGGGAAGTAGTTGTTCATTCCAGAAAGTTAGTGAGTATTCATAAGCTCTTATGGCTTCTTCCATGCGCTCGGCATTTTCTTCTCGTTCTGCAATATTCTGTAG